>JACEEZ010000093.1:0-17500 GCA_016584305.1 Chionoecetes opilio | reverse complement strand
TATATGATTTTTTTATTTCACATTAGGACTGATTTTCTCTATTATCTCTCTCTCTCTCTCTCTCTCTCTCTCTCTCCTCTCCCTCCTCTCTCCTCTCTTCTCTCCCTCTCTCCTCTTCTCTCCTTTCTTCCTCCTTCTCCTGGGTATAGTAAGAAAAGTGAGACAAGGAGGCTGAGATAGAGAGGAGGAGAGAGGGAGGAGGAGAGGGGAGGAGGAGGAGGAGGAGGAGGGGAGAGGAGGAGGAGAGTAATAATCTCATCAAGAGATAAAACAGAAAAATTTCACTGCGAGGGATGATGATAAGTTGTGTGTGTGTGTGGTGTGTGTGTGTGTGGGTGTGTGGGGGTGTGTGTGGGTGTGTGTGGTGGTGGGTGTGGGGTGGTTGTGTTAGGGTGTGTGGTGTGTGTGTGTTGTGTGTGTGTGTGGTGTGTGTGTGTGTGTGTGTGTGTGTGTGTGTGTGTGGTGTGTGTGTGTGTAGTGTGTGTGTTGGGTGTGTGTGTGTGTGTGTGTGATGTGTGGTGTGTGTGTGTGTGTGTGGTGTGTGGTGTGTGTGTGTGTGTGTTGTGTGTGTGTGTGTGTATTCATCTAGTTGTACTTTACAGGCCAGAGCCGCTCGTATGGCCCCGTATATCCATTATTTCTCTCATTCATCTTTTTAGTGTTGGCCGAAGCCACCACCCCGGGAGGGGGTCACAACCCCGGCTACACCCCGTACCCATCACTGCTGGGTGGGTGGACAGGGTTCGGGTTTTAGGAACACCCAACTGTTTCCGCTCCGCCCGGGGATCGAACCCGGGACTTCTCGTTGTGAACTCGAGCGTGCTTCCCTACACTACGGATACCCCCCTACACTACGGATACCCGTGTGTGTGAATGTGTGTAGTGATGTGGTGTGTGTGTGGTGGTGTGTGTATGGTGTGTGGTGGTGTGGTGTGGGGGTAGGTGGTGTGTGTGGGTGTGTGTGTGTGTGGTGTGTGTGGGGGGTGGTGGTGGGTGGGAGGGTGGGTGGAGTGGGGTGGGTGGAGTGGGGTCGAGTTGGTGTATGGGCTGGGTGGGATGAGTGGATTAAGGTTGGTGGGTGTGGTGGGTGGGTGGGTGGGTGGGTGGGTGGGTGGTGGTGTGGGTGGGTGGGTGGTGGGTGGGTGTGGTGGGTGGTGGTGGGTGGGTGGGTGGGTGGGTGGGTGGGTGGGTGGGTGTGGTGGGTGGGTGGGTGGTGGGTGGGTGGGTGGTGTGTGGTGTGTGTGTGGTGTGTGTGGGTGGGTGGGTGGGTGGGTGGGGTGGTGTGTGTGTGTGTGTGTGTGTGGGTGTGGGTGATGGGTGTGTGTGTGTGTGTGGGTGGGTGGGTGGGTGTGTGTGTGTGTGCGTGCGTGTGTGTGTGTGTGTGTGTGTGTGTGTGTGTGTGTGTGTGTGTGTGTGTGTCCTCCATCGTAGAATAAAGTTTGTTATAGCTGTTTTTAGGCCTTTTTACTTGTGTCCGTGTCTTTATAATTAATATTTTGTCATTTTATAAACCACTACGTCATAATTAGCATCATGTTCCTTAAGTATCATCATTACATCCCATTTTCCTTACGTGTAAGTTATGGGGGTACTAAATTATCTCTAAAATGACATGATGGGCCTCTTACCTATTATATTTTTTGGTCATCCTTCTTCCCCCCTTCCGTTCTCCTCCTCTCTCGCTCAATCCAATAACCCCTTCACGCCCAGATCTTTCCTTTGCTATATAAAATCGTCTGTTGTTAGCCATAAAACTACGAAAAGTACACTGAACTATACCAAATTAACTAGTCGACGAGGATACTAAACAGGTCATAGCTATAAAACATTGCTTATAGTCACTAAAAATCGTCTAATGGTACCCAAATTACAATGAAATTACGTTCTGGGTCTCAAGAGGTTAAGCGAGATAGAAATAGAATAAAGAAAGGGTTGATGAAAGAAGGGGATACATAAATAAAAGAGAAAAGGAGGAAAAAAGGAAGAAAGAAGGAAGAAAGAAGAAAAGAAGAAGAAAGAAGGAAGAAAAGAAGGAAAAGAAGGAAGAGAAGGAGGAAGAAAAGGTGGAGAAAGAAAACATAAGGGAATAAACGAGAAATAAAAGTCGAATGGGATAAATAGGAAGGAGAAAAGGGAGGAAGAGAGGGATAAATCGAAGAGAAAGAGGAAAGGAAGGAAGAAAAGGAAGAGAATGTGAAGAAAGAACACGAACGTAAGGGAATAAACGAGACCAAAAAGTAGGAGGAGGTACATAAGAAGGGATAAAAGGGAGGAAGAGAGGAATAAAGAGGAAAGAAAGAAGAGGAAAAGAAGGAAGAAAGAGAGGAGAAAGAACACGTAAGAGATAAATGGAGAACAAAAATACGGATGAGTAAATAAGTAGAGAAAAAATACGGAGAAATAAAAAATAATATGGAGAAAGAGGGGAGGAACAGAAAGAGGGGGATACGAAAGAGGGGAATAAATAGAAGTGTGAAGAAAGAGGGGAATAAATGGGAGTGTGAAGAAAGAGGGGAGGAACAGAAAGAGGGGAATAAATGGGAGTGTGAAGAAAGAGGGGAGGAACAGAAAGAGGGGAATAAATGGGAGTGTGAAGAAAGAGGGGAGGAACAGAAAGAGGGGAATAAATGGGAGTTTTGAAGAAAGAGGGGAGGAACAGAAAGGGGAATAAATGGGAGTGTGAAGAAGAGGGGGGAACAGAAAGAGGGGAATAAATGGGAGTGTGAAGAAAGAGGGAGAACAGAAAGAGGGGAATAAATGGATGTGAAGAAAGAGGGGAGGAAAAGAAAGAGGGGGAATAAATGGGAGTTGAAAAAAGAGGGGAGGGAAAAGAAAGAGGGAATAAAAGGAGTGTGAAGAAAAAGGGGAAAAAGGGGGGGGAAAACGATGTAAAAANAACCGATGTTTAGAAAAATGTATGTATTCCCCCACCCATTCCTCACCCTTTACCATCACCCCCGCCCATTCCTCCCCTTACCCATCACCCCCACCCTTCCTCACCCATTACCCATCACCCCCCCTATTCCCTCCCCATCACCCATATCCCCAACCCATCACCCCCCCCATTCCTCCCCCATCCCCCCACCCATTGCCCATCCCCCCACCCAGTCACCACCCATTACCCATCACCTACCTCAAGGTTTCCTAAATCTCGCAACCCACTTTTTTCACATTATCGCTAATAGGCTGCTAAAAAAAAATGATGGGATCATCTCATAATGGCTTAAACCTCCCTGTAAACCCGGTTCCAAAATGGCCATATGAGGTGATTGCGCAGGGGGCGGAACCTATCAACACACACACACACACACACACAACACACCTTTCCTTATTTTACCATTCCCCCTCACCCCCCACCTTTTCCCTCACCCATCACCCATCACCCCCCACCCATTCACTCACCATCACCCCACACCCATTACCCATCACCCCACCCATTCACTCACCCATTACCCATCACCCTACATCAAGGTGCCCTCATTCTCGCACCCACTTTTTTTTCACAATTATCGCTAATAGGCTGCTAAAAAAAAAAAAAAAAGATCGGATCATCTCATAATTGGGCTTAAAACCTTCCCCTGGTCAACCCGGTTTCCCAAAAAATTTCCATATGAGTTGATTGCGCCAGGGGGCGAACCTATATCAACCACACACAACACACACACCCCACACACACACACACCAAAACAGACAGACAGACAGAGAGACACACTTTTGCTATATTTTTATAGATTACCCATCACCCCCACCTATTCCCTCACCCATCACCCATCACCCCCAACCCATCACCCCCCACCCATTCACTCACCCATCACCCCACACACCCATTACCCATCACCCACCCATTCACTCACCCATTACCATCACCCTACATCAAGGCTTCCTCAATTCTCGCAACCTACTTTTTGTTTTCACAATTCTCGCTAATAGGCTGCTAAAAAAAAAAAAAAAAAAAAATGATCGGGTCATCTCATAAGTGGGCTTATGACCTTCCCCTGGTCAACCTATTCCAAAAATGTTGCCATATAGGGGTTTGCGCCACGGGGGGGGGAACCTATCCACACACACACACACAACCCCCGACAGACAGACAGACACACTTTCGCTTTTTTACAATGATTTTATATAAACTTATATAAAAGATATATATATATATTATAATATTATATATAATATATATATAATATATTATTTTATATATATATATATATATTATATATTAATATTATATATATATATATATATATATATTATAATTGGTTTATTTCTGTATATGTTGGTTAAATTAATATGTTTATGAAAGAAGGATTATGGGTATTTTTGGTGTACCTATTTTTATGTTGACATATAATTAATGGTGTAAAGATGTACTCTAGTTTGACGAAAAAATTTGGGGGGAAAGGGAGAGAGGTTATAATTATCCGAGGATTCCGAACTTTTTGCATATAAAAAATTTGTGGTCGTTTTATTGGGTAAAAGTTCCCTATCTTCCCTTTTCCGTGTATCGTGAACTTTGCCCTTACATCTGACAAAAAGTTGATCCCTACATACATCAGCCACACAAAATAAACAAATACAGGGCAAAAAAAACAAAACCGTACAACGCATATCTGAACTTTTTTGGGTAAAAGCAGCATATACCGGACTGCAGAAAAAGTTTTTAAAGCGATTTTTGTTAATAAAGGCCCGAAAAGTGAGGGTTTTGTGATAACTAAATTTTTTGAAAAAGTTTTACGGACCATCAGTGTATATACCTAATACGTGGGTTTGGGACATTAAGTGGTTTGGTTTATGGGTCAAGAGTTTTTTCTGCATATAGGGGAAAATAAAAAATTTATGAAACTAGTTATGAGAAATTGATTTGTTGAATAGAAGTTAATCGTTTTTTACTGGCTACTTTTGGTTGCAATTTTTGACCAATCAGTATTAACGGGCCCCTTTGTGCATTAAAATCGAGTTTTAAATACATTTTTTATTTTAGGGTATAGTTGGTTTATTTACTTCGTTATTAATTTTTACTTGCCCTTATAAAACTTCTAAAAAGGTACACATAAACAACATACTTTTTATATTTTTTTGCTTTTCCTTGTATTTTTCCCTTTTTTATCTAAAAAGGGGTGGCAAATATGGGTGAAATTAGGATAAAACTATAACATGACTATTGATGTATGAACAAACACTCATAATCTGTCTGTCTCTTTTTTCCTTTCATGACAAGGGTTTAATCTGCAATAGTAACACAGTCTAGTTTCAGGTATTATGTCCCGGTTGCATGAAGTGTTACCCGACCGAAGAAAAAGGAGAAGACTCTGAAGAAGAGGAGGGGGGGGAGTAAATAAATAAAAAAATTTCTTATTTCATAAAAACAGGGTTTTATATCAAACTTACATCACAGATGTTCATGAAAATATTACTAAAAATGAAACTTTTTCAAAAGTCACGCAAAAAAAAAAAATACAAAAAAAGAAAGTCAAACGAAACCAAATTAAAGGGAAAATTGATTAAACATTAAACAATAAGAACTAAAAGTTACTTCAAATATTTTGAAAAAATTACTAATAACATATCCCAACTGCTTTTTGATAGGGGGAAAAAAATTATATTTCCTTAGGGTCAATTAAAAGTAAATTTTAAGTCAAGACTTAAAAAAGTTAGATTTCCATAATAAAATTTAAGATGCATGAAGGAAAATTGTTCCATAGTTAAGGCCCCTTTGTACAGTGAGGGGGTTGGCACCATTCTGCTGGCTCTTGCACATAAAGGTTTTTAGCTGCCTTGTTGTATGGCGTTTTTTTCCCTGAAAATGGAAAATAATACCCTCCGGTACAACCCATTGACGCCTTATAAACAGCGAAACATTTTCAAAAATATATCTGCTTTAATTGTTACCACTTTAACTTTTTATGAAGGGGAAATGATCCTTTTTCCTTTCCCCAAAGCTAGTTTAGCTGCAATATTTGGAAACAAAAAAAAGTAAAAAAATTTTTTGGGGTCCCATAACCCCTACAGTAATTTTAAGGGGGAGAGGGAGAAGGAGGGAGAGAAAAGAGAGGAAGAAGGGGGAGAAGGAAAAAGAGAAGAGAGAGAGAGAGAGAGAGGGAAAAAAGAGAGAGAGAGAGGGGAGAGGAGGGGAGAGGAGGGGAAAAAGGGGGGAGAGAGAGAGGAGAGAGAAGAGAGAGAGAGAGGGGGGAAAAGGGGGAGGAGAGAAAAAAAAAAACGAGAAAAAAGGGGAAAAAAAAAAAAAAGGGAAAAAAAAAGGGAAGGGGAAGGGGGAAAAATGAGGAGAAAAAAAAAATTTAAAAAAAAATAAAAAGGGTAGTTTAAAAAAAAAAACAAAAAAAGGGAAAAAGGGGGGGGGGGGGAAAAGAAAAAAAAGCCCGGGGGAAAAAAAAAAAAAAAAAGGGGAAAAAAAAAATTTTTTTGGGGGGGCCCCAAAAAAAAGGGGTAAAGGGAAAAACAAATTAAAAAAGGGGGGGGTTTTTTAAAAAAAACAAAAAAGGGGGCGGGGGGGGGGGGGAAAAACTTGGGGGGACGGGCGAGGAAAAGAACCCTTTTTTGGGGGCCGAAAAAAAGGGGAAACCCCAAGAAGGAAGAAGCCGGTTTTTAGGGCCCCAAAAAAAAAATTTTTTCCCCGGGCCCCCCCCTTTCCCTCCAAATAAATCAAAAAACCCCCCACAGGGGCCGGGGCTGGTTGGTGATTTTTCGCTGAAAAATATTTTCCGCACTTTTTTATGAAATTTTTATAAAAATTTTTCCTTAATATTAAAAAAACCCCCCAAAAAATCGTTTTCCCCCCTTTTTTCTGGGAAAAAAAATTTTTCGATTTTTAGCCACAGGGGGAAAAAGGGGGTTGGGGTTTTTAAAATAAAAATCGCCATAATTTAAAATTTAGTTTTTGCAATACAAATTATTTTGGGGGGGGGGTGGGGGGGGGGGGGCGGCCTCGGTTTTTTTTAAATTTTAGCGCGAAAACCGGAAGGTTTAAAAACCCAGGGGGCGGTTTTGGTTTTTTTTAAAAAAATTCGAATACAAGCCCCCCAAGACTTCCTTGCCCCCAAAAACCCAAAAACCCAGTTGGCCACCCCCCCGGGAGGGCGTTGCTTAGGGGAGTTTTTCCCGAATTTGGGTTTTTCCCCCTTTAAAAAGGGAATTGGGGGTTCTTTCATGCCAAAACAAAACCCCCTACTTCACCCCAAACGGGGGAACCCCCCCCTAAAATGGAAATTTCTGGGTAAGGGGGGGGGGGTTTTGGGAACCCCCATGTTGTTCCCGGGGGGGTGAAAAGATCTTTCAATGGTTCTGGGGGTTAAATGGCCCCGGGTCCCATAAGCAAATAATATTGGTATGGGGGGTTTTAGGCGGCTCTGCTTTTTAATTTTTCGGGATTTTTTCGAAGGGGGATTTTGGGGGAATGAGGGGAAATGGTTAAAAAATTTTTTATTTAAAAACCTTTTCAGGACCACAACCCAAGACTTTTTTTCCCCAAAAAAAACTATTAAAACCCTTGCCCCGTCCAGACCCAAAAAATTTTTTTCCCCTTCTTTCTTTGGGAAATCTTTTAAAAAAAAAAACTTAGACCGTGTAAACCCCCCCTGCCCATTAATGGGCCCTCCGAAAAACCCATTTTTTTAAAACGCTTTCGCCGGGGGGGAATTTTGAACCCTCCAACTTGGGTTTTTTTTGGATTTTTGGAAAAAATTTGCCCCCCGGCGGGGGGGAAATTTCTCGGGCCCCAAAGGTTTCCGGCTTTCCCGAATTATTAAAAGGGGGGAACCCCCCGGGAAACCGGGTTCCTTTGTTGGGGGAATTTTTTTTAAAAAACCGATTGCCGTCCGGGAACCCCGGGTTCGAACCCGGGAACCCCCAATTTTTTCCTACTGCCACCAGCGCCAAAAAACCCCCGGGGAAAAGGAAAAAAAATAGTGTAAAATTTTTAGTCAGGGGATTTGGGTTAGGGGGGCCCCTTTCCTTTGTTTTTTCTGGGAGTTTTTCCATTTGGGGGGGAAAATTATTTTTTGGTGGGGGTTTTAAATGAAATAAAAAACCGGTACTTAACCCCGGAAGCCTTTTCAGTAAACCCCCTAAACCCTAAGCCTTTTTCCCAACAACGCTTTAAACCCTTTCTCGCCTGGGGGGATTAAAACCCCCCAAAATTTCTAATTTTTAGCCTTCAACGCTTTGGAATTACTTTTCCCGGGGAAAAAAAGGTTTTTGGTACCGGGGTTTTAGGGGGCCCCTTTTAAAATTTTGGGGGAGGGCCCAAAAAAAGGGGGATTTAAAAGGGGGTGGAATATATATTTTAAGATAAAGAAATAAAATTAATCTGATGTAAAATTACCCTTTTCAGTGTTTTTTATTTTTTTTCCTAAAAGATATTTTTAAAATTTTTCCCCTCAAAATTTTTTTTTTGGGGCACAGGGCCCCGGGGGGAAAAATTTTGGACCATTACAAATGTTCATTTTTTCCCCCATTTAAATTTTTTTGGGGAAAGTTCCCAAAGAAAAAAAAGGACGGGTACGAAAAACACAATCCCAGGGAAAAAGCCCCAACCTTTTCCCCCTAAATTTATGGATCCCATGTTTTTGTATTTATAAAGGAAAACCAAAAGTTTTACATCGAAAAAACCCCTTTTTTTCCCCGGTTTTGATTTTTTCCCCCGCAAAAAAAGGGACCCCCGGGGGCCCTCCTTTTTTTTTTTTTCCCCGGGGGGCCCGAGGGAAAAGGTGGGGGAACATTTGGGCCCTAATAAACCCTAAGGGGGTTTCCACCCCGGGCTGAGGGGGAATATCCCAAATTTGCCGGGGGAATTTAAGGTTTTGAGGTTTAATGGTTATATTTTTGTATTTGGGTTATTTAAGAAATTTAAAATTGCCCCCCAATTAAGCCTTTAAAGGGACTAATCCCCCCTTTTCAAACTTTTAAAAAATCATTAACCCCTGAAATTAAGAAGTAAAAACCCCAAAATTTCCCAAAAAACCTTTTACCCCTTAATTTCCCATGAAAAAAAAGACCAAGGCCCCCGGACCCTTGTTTATTTCAAAAGGGCCCAAAAACATTTTCGGAAATTTTGGGTTTCAGGGGGGGGCCCGTGGGAAAACCCTTCCCTTTTAAAACGAAAGGTAAAACCAAGAAGAAAAAGTAAAAAAAAGGGGTGTGACAAACCCCTTAAAAGAAAAAAAAAAAGGGAACAAAAAAACCGGTAAAACCATATTGTTTTAAAAAAACCCCTTATTTAAAAACAGAAATTATAAAAAAATAAGTTTTAAAAACCGAAACATGAAAAAGGCCCAAACCCAAACCCCCCCGGGACATTTATTAAAAGTAAAAAAAACATTTTGTTTAAAAAAGGGGGGTTTACACGGGGTACCTTGTAAAAACCCTGTACCACCATTGTAGAAGGATATTGTTTGCGGCGAACAACATAACCCCATCCCCCCCGGTTTGTGGGGTTTTCCCAAAGTAACGGATTTAAAGGGTTTTTGGGAAGGGTTTCCCCTCGAGTCATTTGACACAAACGGGGCCGGGGGGGGAAAATTTCCAAAAAAACGTGTCGTATTTGCAATCATTTATATTATTAAATTTAAATTTTCGATATAAATGAAGGAGGGGAAAAAACAATGTTATAACTGGGTTCTCATTATGTTATCGACGGGGTTTAAGGGGGGATTAATTTTGGGTTTTTTTTGGGGGTTTTTTTAACCCTTTGAATTTACAACCCGAAAACGCCCCGGCCCCAGTTTTTGCATGATAGCAGGGTTTCAAATAATATTCTTTTTTTTTAAATAATGATTTTAAAATTCATTTTTATCCATTTTTAATTCCCCAAATTCATTACATATTCCTTTATTGGTGAAACCGTTTTGAGATTGATATTTGTTTTATAATATGCTGGAAGTTTTTGGGAAATAAGGGAAAAAATATGCCCTTGTGCACATGTTACCCCCGGTAACCCTTTCCCTCGGTTAATTAACCCCAAAATGTTATTTTTTTTATAGATATTTATTTTTTTTGGGCTAAACCCCTAGACTAACGGGAAAAACCTTTTTCCGGGGAAAAACCCCTTTCCCTATGTACGTATTCTTTCTTTATTTCTATGTACCCTCGGGGTTGGTTCCTGTTTAAAGCTGGAAAAAATTTGGGAAAATAAACTAAATATAAAAAAAAATTTTCTAAAAAACTATTATAAAAATTTCTAAAACCCCAATTTTTAATAGCTTGAAAAAGGCCTATAATGGGGGTGTTTTGGTCCCGGGAATTATTGAGTTTATATGTTTTATTACTGTGTTAATATATATAATTTTTAAAATTAAATTTTCCCCCACTTACAAATAGTCCCAAAGCCCCCCAGGGGGGGCCCCTCCAAAGGGGTTTGGACGTCAAGTGGCCGCTGTTTTTGTAAACTACTGAGGGTAAAAATACAGAAAGAAAAATTCATATAACTGTTTTTTCAAAATGTTTACACATAGAAATATAAAATTTTTTCAAATTCTGTACATTAATTTTAAACATAGAAAATTTTTCCCCCCGCCCTAAAAATAAAACCAGGGGCCCTTCAGAGGGCAAAGGGGGGTTAAAATTTCCCGCTCTACGCCTACGTGGGCCCCCGGGGGGCCGGGGGGAGGGGGGTTTAGCTGGGTAGTGTTTAAACTAGGGTTTTAGTTTTTTTTTTATACTTTTAAAAGGGAAACCCTTTTTTTATCATCTTAACCAAATGGGCCCCGTTTGGTGAGGGGGAATGAAAAATACCCACGGGGAAAGAAAAAAGGCAGAGAAAAACCCAAACCAGAAATTTCAGGCTGTTTTTGGGGATATGAGCATTTTTCCCGGGGGTAGCCTGTGGCGCAGGGGTTTAGCGGCTCAGTTCAAAACCTGAGAGTTTTCCCTGAGTTCGAACCCCGGGCCCAGGACGAGGCAGTTGGGGGGTTTCCCCCTTTAAAACCCAAACCCCCTTGTCCCCCCGGCATTGAATGGGTCCCCAGGTTTTACCCGGGGGGCTTTTGGACCCCCCTTCCTGGGGAAAAAAGTACCGGTTTTTCTGCCCTGCCAGGTGCTTTGTTTTGGCCGAGGAAAAAAGGGCGACATTCTGAGGAGAAAAAAAAAGGGCCCTGTTTTTTCCCCTCAAAACCTTTCCCTCTAATTTCTACCCCCCGGGAGCTAGTGGGTTTTTCCCCCCGGTACGAGACATGGCAGGGGCGGGCCCCCATTGGTTTGGCTTTTGGGCACCGTTTAGCTGGTTTGGGCCCTGAGCCCCCTGCAAGGGACTTTCCCGCCTCGCCACGAATAACAATTGTTTTAAAAAAAACGTCCCCAGCCAATCAGATTGGGGTCTAAAAAGGGGTCAGCCAATAAAAAGGGCGGGCAGCTGCGGCCTGCTTTTTTCAAGGTCGTTGTTTTTTAATTTCTTTTTTCTATTTTTATTCCTTTCCATTTTTCCCTCCCTGTGCCCACCTCCGTCCCTTCAACCTTGTTTTTTTTTTACCTCCCCCATACACCGGGGAAACCGGGCCGGGGTTTCTTGTACTTCCTTGTTTTTCTACTATTAATTATTCCTTCAGATAAAGGGGTTGGGGCTCTTCTTCTTCTTATGATCTTTTTCGCTTGTATCTATCTATTCGGGGGGAGCTCCCCTTCCTTTAAATGTTGGGGGAAAAACCCCCCCCCCCGGGGGGGCGGGGCACCAAAAAAACCCCGGGTAACACCCGGTTTCCCATTCCCCTGCGGGGGGAAAAAGGGCTCGGGTTTTAAACAAGGAAAAGTGGCAAGAAAAAACCCTTTCCTTCAGTTTTGCTACGGAGCCCCCTGCGTGGGGTGTCTGGCAAACGCTAGGGCGCTAAAAACCCCCGGTTTTTAGATTTCCGCAGCTCACCCCTTTTTGGGCCCATCCCCCCCAAAACCCAAAATCACCACAAGCGGCCTTTTTTTTGGGTTTTTTTGTTATATGGCCTAATTTTGTTTGGTTTTATTGCCCTTTTTAAATTCTTGATCAGAAAACCTTATATACTCAAAATTTTTGAGTAATTTTTTTTGTAGGTTTTCATCCTCAACACCACCCTAAAGGCAGTTGCCTTGTTTTAACAATTTAACGTCCCTTTTAAATTTGTCATCAATCTCCCGCGTAATACCAAAAAAAGCTGATGACGTTGTAAGTTGTTAGCATGGGGGCGTTAGGTTTTTCGGAAAAATGGGGCCCCGGGGAGACATTTTTAGAGAAGGTTAAAGGGCCCCCTTTTTTCGCTCAACAAAAACCCTCTATTTCTACACCCCGGCGTTAGTGGGGTATACAGATACGAGGGGCATGGCAGTGGGGGGGCATGGTTTTGCTGAAGCTGAATGGCTGAGCGGGCTAAAAATGCGTTTACAGCCTCGCCAGTGGGGAAAACAATTGTTAAAAAAAAAAACGTGGGCCCGCCCAAACAGATTGTGTCCCCAAACGTGGGCAGCCCAAACACCAAAGGGAGCACCCGGGCCCCGCATTTTCAAGGTCGTTTTTTACTTATTTTTTAAATTTTCCCAGCTTATTTTTTTCAAATTTCCCTTATCCCCTTTTGTCAAACCCCCGTCGCTTCAAAACCCTTTTTTTTTTAACTCCCCCTACACGCGGGGTAAGGGAAACCCGGGGGCTAGTATTCCTTGTATTCTAGTATTCCTTATTTTTTCCGGGAAAGGGCCGTCCTTTTTCCCCTTGTGAAATTCTTTTCGGTAATTAAAAATCGCTTTTGTAGAATCTGTATCAAAAGGAGGGGGTGGAAAGGGCAGGTGGTTGAGCATGGGGGGGTACCCGTCCCAAAAAAGGGGAAAAAAGGGAAAAAATGAAACCCTGTTGGGGTGCACCCAAAAAACCCCTTTCGGTTTCTTCGGGGGTGCAAGAGGGAAAATACGGAGGTAAAGGGAAAGGGGACATACATATCACCCGAAGGTAAAATCTTGGTTTTTGGTGACAGCCGGTTTTTTGACAAACCGGGCAAACAGGGGTTTTGTGACAGGGGAAAGGGGTGCGCAAAAAGTCGGTGAGTAACCCCGGGAAGGGGGTAGGCCCTTTTTTTTGATAAATAGTTTTAGTGCATGGCGGACCCAAGGGGAAAAAACCCCCTCGTCCCGCCTGGGGTTTCTGGGGGGGAAAAGATGTTGGTGTGGGGAAAAAGAATTTTAGGAATGGGGGCCCCGAATAACTACGTCCGGTTTTTTACCTTTAAACGGGGAAATTTTGGGGGGTAAAACGTGGGTTTCCCCCGGGGTGGGGCCCCACGAAAAGGGAAAAAATTTCCCCGGGATGGAAGAATTTCAGTTATTTTGCGCGAAAAATTTTATTTCCCGGTGCTTTTTTAAATTTCTGTGCTCTGTTCTCGCTGACAACAAAATATAGAGAAAACCCCGAGGTAAAAGGGGGTGTGCCCGGGCTTTTAAACCAAAAAACCCGGGGTCAAACAGAGCCTCGGGCAAAAAGGGAAAAGGGGGAGGTTAATTAATGGGGCCCTACTACTTGGGTTTTCTTCTTAATGAGCCCTGCTGTGACTGTTTTCCCGGGGTTTTGGGAAACCTTTTGCCAATCAAACCCCACCTCAGGTTTCCCTTTTCTATGTTGTCCGCGAGCCCGGAAAAAATAGGCCCCCTTGGAATTCAATTTCGCCCAAACTTCTCGAAATTTTTTTTATGGTTTGTTTGTCTTCTCCCTTTTTGGGTAAATATTCATGGTTTAGGGTAATAATTTAAAAAAACCTTTTTTAAATTTTAGTTTTTTTTTGTTGTCTTTTCCCCTAATAAATAGGGTTTTTTATTCTAGTGTTTGCCCATATCCCCCTCTCCACAAAACAAGTTGGGGGGGGGGGGCATTGGGGGGAAAGCTGGATTTTTTTGGGTGGGGTACAAAATTGGGGGTCGCAACCACATAGTTTTTGATTAGGGGTTTTGTAAAAATTTCCTGATCTAGGGAAAAATTCATTGGGTTTTTTCTGGTTTCCCGAAAAGGGCCGTGTGAAAACCCGGGCGATCCTCACCGAATGAATGACCGAAGTGTCGAGAACCCCCCCCAACCCCCCCCCCCTAGGAGGTTAGATTTCATTTTTTTTAAGGGTTTAAAAAGGGAGGGTTTAATTTTTTTGGGTTTGGTTTAAAGGGAGGGTTTTTTTTGGTTGGTTTTTATTTGGTTTAGGGTTAAAGGGTTTTGGTTTGGTTTAGATTTTTTTTTTTTTTAATTTGGTTAGGTTTGGGTTTTTGGGTTTTAACCTTTGGTTTTTTTTTTTTTTTGGTTAGGTTTTTGGTTTTAATTTTTTGGTTAGGGAACTTTTTCAGATATAAGGTAAATTTTCCCTAGATTAAGGGAATTTTACCCCCCCCTACACAACCCTTAAATAATGTGTTTTGACGCATAAAAATTTTTTCCCCCCCCAAAACCCCGCTTCCCCCCCAGTCTCCAAACTTTTTTTTTTGGTAAAATTGGGGGGGAAATGGGAGAGTTTTTGGGCAAAACTATAATTTTTTTTATGTGGGGTTTTATATTTAATTTTTGGGGTTTTCGGGGGGGAACCCAAATTAACGGGCGGAAAAAAATAATTTTAAAATTTGTTAAGGGTTTGGGAAAAAATTTTCCCGGATCTAGGGTAAACCTTAAAAATCAAGAAAATTTTTCCTAACCAAAATTAAAAACCCCAAACCAAACCCAAAAATAACCTAAATTTAAACCCAACCCCAAACTAATCAAAAATAACCTAACCCCCAAAACTAACCTGCCCTAAAAAAACCCAACCAAAATCTACCCCAACCTTCTAGGGGGGGTTTGGGGGGGTTTTTTCGCCCCTTTGGTCATAAATTTTTTTGGGGCGTCTTTTTTCACAGGGCTCGGGGCTCAGAAAAAAACCAAAGAATTTTTCCCCAGGTTTTTCCCAATTTTTTTCAACACCCCTAACTCAAAAAAATAGTGGTTGGGCCCCCCCCGCATATTTTTTACCCCAGCCAAAAAAACCCCCCCATTCCCCCAGCCCCCCCGCATTCCCCCCAGCAGGTCCCCAAGGGTTGTTTTGTGGGAGAGGGGGAAATATGGGCCCAAAAGTTTTCACTAAATTTTTACCCGGGAATTTTACCCCTATACACAACTCTTAAATTATGTGTTTTTCCCGCATTAATTTTTTTCCCCACCCGAAAAACCCGGGTTCCCCAGGGCCCCCCAAATTTTTTGGGGGGAAATGGGGGGAGTATGGGCAAACACTAAATTTTACCAAAAATTTCCCCAGAATTTAGGGTAATTACCCCTTTTACCCAGAGAAAATTTGGGGCCCAACCAAAAAATAAACTAAACCTAAAAACCCAACCAAAAAAATTTAAACCCAAACCTTTAAACCAAAACCAAAAAATAACCAAACCTAAACCCCAACCAAATCTAAAAATAACCTAACCCCCAACCTAAACCCAAAAAATAAAACCCAACCTCCTAGCGGGAGGGTTGGGGGGGTTCTCGACACTTGGGGGATCATTCGTTTAGGATCGTCAGGTTTTACACGTTTTGGGGTCAGAAGAAAACCAAAGAATTTTCCCTAAAATCTTTGGGAATTTTTAAAAAACACCCCTAACTCGAAAACTATGTGGTTTGGGGAAAGCATATTTTGAACCCCAGCCAAAAAAACCCCCATTCCCCCCGGTCCCCAAAATTGTTTTTTGGGGAGGGGGGTTTTGGGCCAAAAAAACTAGAATAATACCCCACTTTTTATGAGGAAAGAAAACAAAAAAAACTCAATTAATAACGGTTTTTTAAATTATCCTAACCAAAGAAATGTTACAACCTACAAAGAGGGAAACTACCGATAAAAAAATTCCCAGTTGTTTTGGGCGGGAAAATTTAATTCCAAATTTCTATATTTCCGTGGCTCGCCTTTACAACCCCAGAGAAAACCTGAGGTGATGGTTGAATTTTGCAGAGGCTTCTAAACCAGGAAAAAAGGGCACAGCCAAAAGTTCATTAAAAAAAGTTAAACAAGTGGAGGGGAAAACGTTACGTAAACCCACCAGGGGTTACCTTTTTTCCGAGGCCCCTTGGGTTTTGACTCTGTTTTTTTTGGTTTTGAAGCCTCTGCCCCAAAAGCCATTACCCCAGGTTTTTCTCTAAAAGTGGGTTTTCACCCAGGGAAAAGAGCACCCCGTTTTTATAGCCCCTGGAATAAACAATTTCGCGCAAAAAAAACTCGAAAATTTTTCCATCGCCGTAGGTTTTTTCCCTTTTGTAGGTCCACCCCCGGCGCCCCCCCCCTTATCCCCACAATGCACCCCATTAAACAAACCCTTTACGTGTTTTTGGGTAGGGTCCATTGTACGGCGGGGCCCCCCCCGGAAAAATGGTTTGATAAAGTTGGGAAAGGGGGGGGTTTTCCCGGGGGTGTGTGGTGTCCTTCCAAACGCTTTTTTTGAAAGACTGTGGGACTCCAGGGCTATTGCCTTTTTAATTGCCCGGGTGCCCTTCATTGGGAAAGCCCAAAGGTTTTTTCCTTTGTCGACAGCTGGGATTTTTTTTTCGGGCATTTAAACCCCCTCTACCGCAGGGGCCCGGGGTTTCAAATTTTTTTGGGGAAAAGGGGTTCAGATCTTTTCTGAATCCCTTGAAAGGGGAGGGGTAGGTTTCACGGGAGGCTTTTTAAGGGTAGAGAACCGGGGGGGAAAACACTGGGGGTTTGGGGGAAAGGGGAAACTTGCGACACTAGGAGGAGTTCAGAAGGCAGGGAACTAAAATGAACGAAGAAGAGGGGGAAGGAAGGGGTTTATTTAAAGATAAAGGGGAAAAGGACCCAAAAAAAAAGGATTGCTTGAAGGTTCACTATACAAACCCGTAAGGGTAAATTTTAAACAAAAATTAAAAAATTTCCCCCGAGAGGAAAATAAAAAAGTGTAAGGAGGATTTTTTAATAATACATTTAAAAGAAAATGGGTTTTATATGTCAAGGGAAAGGTATTTTATCCGAACAAAACCCGGGCTTGGCCCCGTGGGATAAGTTATTTAAAAAGGGGTTTGGGAGGCGAGGGGGGAGGAGTTGCGCTTTTTCAAGAATGCATTTCAGTTTGTGTAATAAAAATAATAATAATAATAATAAAAAATAATAAAATAATAATAATTAAACCCCCCGAAGGGCACACAACACGTAAACAACAAACCCAAAAACAACATGGGGGAAAATTAAAACCCAAGTGGTTTAAAACCCAAAAAAATAAAAATTGTTAAAGGGGATTAAGAGAACTCTGTAAATTTATGAGAACGCAAAAAAAGGGGCAAAAGGTAAGAGAAAGCAAACTTTTCTTTTCTGGGGTGTGTGTGTGTGTTTTTTGTGTGGTGGTGTTGTGTGTTTGTCCCGCTTTTTTACCGGTTTGTGTGTGTGTGGGGTTTTTTATTGACCTTTTTTTGTTTTTTACAAGGTTTTCTGGTTGTGTTTTTTTTAATTCCCTCCTTTCTTTTGGGGGTTGGGGGGGAAAAAATTTAATTTAGGGGGGGTTGGGAAATTTTTCCCCCAGGGCCCGGGGCGAA
>JACEEZ010000092.1:0-12294 GCA_016584305.1 Chionoecetes opilio | reverse complement strand
TTTAATTTTTTTAATGTTCATTTTTAACGTTGTTTCATGAAAATAAAAAGTGCCTTTTAATTAATGGCTTTACAGATGCCATATTTACATAATGTCACAGCTCCTACACATAGTCGGTCATTTTTTCCTAAATAAAAAAGTTCGGCAAAATCCTACACCTACTGTTTTAGGAGATAGCTTATCTCTGTAGGTTATGTAGTTTATACCTTTTCTGACCCGGGTTTAAGATCGCACACGTCGCAGATCTTAACAAGTTAGTTATACTTTTCTGACCCGGGTTTAAACCCCGACTTTTGATCCGGGTTAAGGATCTGCGACGTCTGCGCACTCGCAGATCTAAACAAGCTAGAAACGTTTTGTATTAGAAGTGAGCTAAAACGGTGTCTCGGACTTAATGTGGGTTTTCGGCAATGTCAAGGGCACATTTCTATAGATTTTCTGACTCTACAACTGGTCCTCATAAAATTTACGAATCTCGAATTATTGGCTTCTCTGTTATTTTTAAAGTGAATTTAGTGGTTTTCGGGGGACTTCGTGGGTCTGGCGGACTTAGTGTGTCGATAAAATGTTGGGCACATTTCCCATGAGCTTTTTCCCCAAAAAATTTGTCTTCAGTAAAATTTTTTAAATCACAACCGTAAGTGGCTTTTTTTGTACGAAAAACCCCCCTGAGCCTGCCCCCCCTGCCCCCCATAAACCGCCCCCCCATGTATAATATTATTATATATTAATTTAAAAATATAAAATTTAAAAAAAAATAATTTTATTTTATCTTCTATATTAAAAAAAGCGAAAGTGTGTCTGTCTGTGTGTGTGTTGTTGTGTGTGTGTGTGTGGTTAGGTTTCCGCCCCCCCTGGCGCAAAAACCCATATGGCACATTTTTGTAACAGGTTGACCAGGGGAAGGTAAAGCCCACTTATAGAGACCCATCACTTTTTTTTTTCTTTTTTTTTTTTAGCAGCCTATTAGCGAAATTGTGAAAAAAAAATAGGTTGCGAGAATTGAGAAGCCCTTTATGTAGGTGATGGGTAATGGGTGAGTGAATGGGTGGGTGATGGGGAATGGGTGTGGGGGGGGTGGGGGAGTGAATGGAGGGGGTGATGGGGTTGGGGGGGTGGGTGATGGGTAGGGAATAGGTGGGGGGGGATGGGGGAATGGGGGAGTAATGGGTGGAGGGGGATGGGGAAATGGTGAGTGAATGGGGGGGGGGGTGATGGGTAAGGGTGATGATGGGGGGGGGGGAATCATACTTCTACATCCGTGATTTCAGGGAAAATTAGAAGGGGGTTCTGGAGACCGTGTTTGGTGGGCCGAAGGCCCCCCAAACCAAGGTGGGGGGCCCAAAAGGCCCCCACTAAAAGCCCTCCGCAGGCTTTGGGGGCTAGTATATATTAAAAAGAGGGAAAGTGAGCTGAGACTTGGGGTCGTTTTGCTGCGCAGCGTTTATTTTAAATGTAAAGGCCTACTTTGCAATACATGTTTTGTTGTCGTCAATGCGAAGTTTTGAAAAGCCTCCGAATTGTTTTGTGAATTTTTTTCTTTTGGTTGCCAGGTATGGTTTTTCGGTTTTTTTTTTGTTTTGACGCGTTTTTTGGACCTAGCCGAAAGCCGCCCTCCGGGGCTTTTTGGGTCCCTGCGGAGGGCTATTGTGGCCTTCGGGCCAAACCCCCTTGTTTGGTGGGGGCCCTTTGGCCCCCACCTTTTTTTGGCCTTCGCCCCCAAACATGGGGTCTCCAGAAGCCCCTTCTAACTTTCCTGAAGTCATGGATGTAAAATGTATGTATTCCCCTCACCCCTTTCCCCACCCCTTACCCATCCCCCCCCCATTCCCACCCATTACCCACACCCCCCCCCCATTCACTCACCCTTTCCCATCACCCCCCACCCATTCCTCACCCCTTCCCTCACCCACACCCATTCACTCACCCCTTCCATCCCCCCCCCTATTCCCCCCCATCACCCATTCACTCACCCTCAAACCCCCCACCCCTTACCCCCACCCCACCCATTCACTCCCCATTACCCATCACCCACTCAAGGCTTCCCCAATTCTCGCAACCCCTTTTGTTTTCACAAATTCTCGTAATAGGGTCCAAAAAAAAAAAAAAAAAAATGATCGGATCTCCATAAAATTTGGGCTTAAACCTTCCCCCTGGGCAAAAACCCGGGTTTCCAAAAAAGTGCCCCTATGAGGGGATTGCGGGCCCCGGGGGGGGGAACCCAAAACCCAAAACACACACACACACAAAACACCCGACGACAACAGACAGAAGACAGACACCTTTCACTTATATTTCCACTAGCCGCCCAAAACCGCCCTTTTCCCGGGGGGGGCTTTTTTGGCTAGCTCCTGCGGAGGGGTATTGGTGGTGGGGCCCTTCGGCCCACCACCTGTGGTTTTGGGGGGGCCTTCGGCCCACCAAAAACGGGCTCTCCAGATAAACCCCCTTTTTTAACTTTCCTGAAAAACATGGATTGGGAGAAATGTAGTATTCCCCCCCCTTCCTCACCCCTTCCCATCACCCCCCCCCCATTTACTCACCCATTACCCCTCACCCCCCAAACCCCTTCACTCACCCATTACCCATCAAACCACCCCCACCCTTCCTCACCCCCTTAACCCCCTCACCCCCCCCCCTATTCCCCACCCATCACCCCATCACCCCCCCCCCATCACCCCCCCCACCCTTCAAATCCCCATCACCCATCACCCCACCCATTCACTTTCCCCCCCACCCATCACCCTACATCAAGGGTTTTCCCCAATTCTCGCAAACCCCCTTTTTTTTTACAATTATCGCTAATAGACTGCTAAAAAAAAAAAAAAAAGTGATCGGGTCATCTCATAATTGGGGGTTAAAACCTTCCCCTGGTCAACCCGGTTTCCCAAAAAAGGGGCTATGAGGTGATTGCGCCACGGGGGCGGAACCCATACCAGACACACACACACACACACACACACACACCACACACACAGACAGACAGACAGACAGACAGAAACCCCTTTTTTCTTATTTTACCCTTACCCTCACCCCCATCTATTCCCCCCACCCATCCCCCCATTTCCCCCCCCCCATTCACCACCCATCACCCCCCACCCAAATTTCCCATACCCCACCCCTTCCTCACCCTTAAACCCCTCACCCCCACATCAAGGGTTCCCCCAAAATTCCCCGCAACCCACTTTTTTTTTACAATTATCGCTAAAAAGGCTGCTAAAAAAAAAAGAAAAATTTATCGGATCATCTCATAAATTGGGGTTTTAAAACCTTCCCCCGGGCAACCCGGTTCCAAAAAAGTGGGCCCTAATGAGGTGATTGCGCCCCCGGGGGGGGGGGAAACCCATACCAACACACACACAAAGCACCCCACACACAAAAACCCCACACCCCAGACAGAGACAAACAGACAGACAACCCCTTTTGCTTATATTTACCATTACCCCCTCAAACCCCCCCACCTATTTTCCCCCACCCATCACCCACACCCCCAACCCCCCACCTTTCCCCCCCATTCACTCAAACCCTCACCCCCACCCATTTTCCCATCACCCCACCCATTTCACCCCCATTACCCTACATCCAAAGGTTTTCCCCAATTCTCGCAACCCACTTTTTTTTTTACATTTTTCGCTAATAGGCCCGCTAAAAAAAAAAAAAAAAAAAAATGATCGAATCTCTCATAAGTGGGCTTATGACCTTTTCCCCCGGTCCCAACCCGGGTTTCCCAAAAAAGTTGCCTATGAGGTTTTATTGGGGCCACGGGGGGCGGAACCTATACCACACACACACACCACACACACACGACAGAGGGGCAGACAGACAGACAGACAGACAGACACCTTTTTGCTTATATTTTTATAGATTTAAAAGGCCAAAGTTTTGGAATACATGTTTTTTTTTTGCGGGGCCCTTTTCCGGTTTTGCGGGAAAACCCTCACCAATGGTATGTTACTTTTGTTCGCGAGTTGCCCCCCCAAATAAAAAGAATTTTTAAAGGTTTTTTTTCGGGTTTTGACGATTTTTAAAAACGACTTTTTTTCGGGCCCCAAAGAAACCCTTAAACTTTTGAAGCAACCTAGGGGGTTTTCTATCTTTTGGGTTGTCAAGTAAAAAATGGGTCTACGACTTTTCGGTTTTGGGGGTTAGAGTATGAATATTAGCGTAAAGGTTTTTTTTCCGATCAACAAATAAATTTTTATTTGGGGAAATTAAAACGGAAATAACAAATTTTCTATACTGTCTTATAAACCAAATTAATTCTGGAAAGGTGTTTACGTATTAATTTTAAATACAAAAATATCATCGTTTTTTTTCCCACGTTAAATGCATACAAACATATTCCATTTTTCCACTAAAATTCATCACTGGGAAAAATTTCCTTGAATAACAAGTATTTCAACGATTATACACAATTATTTCTGAATAGTTTTTTTAAAAGTAAATAAAAAATTAAATTTTTATGGCTGCAAAAATTTCCCCAAAAATTTTGGGGCCCCATTTTTAAACCCCCCCCCCCCCCCCCCCCCCCCCCCCCCCCCCCCCCCCCCCCCTTTTTTTTTTTTTAAATAAAAAATTTTAACCCCCTTTTTTTTAAATTTGGGGCTGAAAAAAAAAAAAAAATTCCCTAACAAATTTGGGGGGCCCCCCTTAAAAAAAAAAAAAAAAAAAAAAAATTTGGTTTTTTTGCCCCTTTTTCCGGGGGGACCCTTTAAACCCAAAATTTTTTTTATTCCCTTAAACCCCCCCCCCCCCCCCCCCCCCCCCCCCCCCCCCCCCCCCCCCCCCCCAAAAAAAAAAAAAAAAAAAAAAAAAAAAAAAAAAAAAAAAAAAAAAAAAAAAAAAAAAAAAAAAAAAAAAAAAAAAAAAAAAAAAAAAAAAGAAAAAAAAAATTTATTTTTTTAAAATTTTTTGGGGTCGGGGTTTTTTTCCCGAAAAAATTTTCAAAACGAAAATGCAAAAAGCCCGGGTTTTTAAAGGAGGAGCCCTAACTTCACGTTCCCCAAAATTATTTTTTTTTTTTAGTTTTTAGAAAACATTGTTTGGGCCCTTCTTATGCTGAATTTTTATTTCCCAATCCCACTGGATCCCCCTTCAAGAGCGCATCGTTTTGTTCTATCCTTTTGTCCACTTATGGTTCGTGATATAAAATAAAAGTGATTTCCAAAAAAAAATCCGGACATACACCATATAAAATAACAGCCTGCAGTTTTTGGACAAAAATAAATATACCCCATTTGATGAAGCTCGGTTTATAGGGCTTCTATGATGGCCACAAATTGGGTTTTTGTTACCGATATTTTCATTCAAAAAGCAATTTTTTCCCCCTCTGTAATTTTATTTACGCCCCTATAAATGCATAAAACATTACTCCCCTCTACACTAATATTCATCATGGAAATTACATTGAATAATAAGTGTTTAAAACCGTCATTATACAAAAAATTATTACTGGGGATAATTGTTTGTATAATGTAAAAAAAAAATTTTTAATTTTTTTCTGGTTTCAAAATTTCTAAAAATTTTGGCCTTATTTGGTTTTTGGGCCCTTTTTCCCCGACTAAACTATTGCTCTATTGTTAAACAAAAAAAATGACGAAATTAATTTTTGCCCGGTTCGACGAGATCTACGCAATGGCACAGCCCTTTTTAGTCCTAACAGTCCAACAGTTCGCCCGGCCGTCCTCCCTTCCAAATCCTGCTCTGTCCGGAGTCCCCTAGCGTGCGTGCTTCGGCATCCCATGAAGACATTTTGGGGCCCCGAAAGATGGGAAACTATCCCTGGCCGGATGAACCAGGGGGAAACTCTGGTGGAGGTCCGTAAAAATTTCTGAGTGCAAATAATTGTCAGAGTGGGTTAGGGGGGGGGGAAAAAGATAATCGAACCATCTATTTTAGCGGGGTTCCCTCCGAAGTTTTTTCCCCTCAGGAATAGCTGGTACTGGCGGAAAGGGAGGAGTTTCATCCCGGGTAAAGCGAAGGGTTAAGGTCTTGGGGGGGACAAACGGGTCCTCAACCATTCTCAAACTTTAAATGGGTGAGATGCCGAGCTTGCTTGAATGCTGAAGTTTTCGGCGATTTTTTGGTACTGTGGGGGGCCTTTTGGTAAACAGAAGGCGCGTGGAACCAAAGCGGGGTTAAGGGGCCTAGCGGCTTCTGCCCCCCGAAAGGCGTTGGTTGCAAGAACCAGGAACGGGGGGCCTGGTGAACCCCAAAGGGTGTGTCCTCGCCTGCCGAGCAACTACCCCCTTAAATGTGGCGCTCAAGCTTCTCCCGAAAAAAAAAAAAAAAACGGTTGTTCCAACCCCCGGGAAAAGGGGGTTTCGGGGGGTGGGCCCCAAAGGGGCCGGGGGAAAGGCCCCTTTTTGGGGTTTTGGGGGTAGGGGAAAAAGTGAGGGGCCCCCTTGAAGGCAATTGGAGAAGGGTTTCCCCCAAAACAATTGGAAATTTCCAAAACCCGGTCCCTGTCCACCAAGGCAACGGCCAACCATTTTGGTGGGTTTGTTTGCGGGGGGGGTTAGTTTTAAATCCTTTTAACTTCCCCCCCATCTTATGAGATTTTTCAAATTTGTTTGGGGGTTTTAGGGTTGGGGGAAAGTAATTGTAAAGGGGTGAGAAAGGGGAGTGTTTAGGGTGGTTGGGGGAAGGTAAGGAAAAATGGTCCATGGGGGGGGGGGAAAGTTTTTTTTTTAGTTTAAAGGGGTGATAGAAAGATGAGAGGAAGGGTGTTGGGTAAAGTTGGTAGAGGGGGTTTTTTTGGGGGGAAATGGGTGGTAAAAGGAGAGGTAATGAGGGGTAAAAGAGGGGGGTTTGTGTGATTGTTTGGTTGGGGTTCCGGGGGTGGAGAGGGGGAATTTTGGATGGGGGAGTATGAAGGGTTAAGGGGGTAAGAATTTTTGGTGAGTAATGTGGGTAAGGAAGTGGAAAATTAGAGTAATTAGGATAAGTTTTTTTTTGAGGGGGGGTTTGGGTGTGGGGAAGGGGTGGGTTTTGGGGGGGAGAGGAGTGAGGGGGGAGTTTGGATAGGGTTATTGGTTTTTGGTATTTGGTGGGATTTGGGAAATTTTAAAGGGGGGGGTTATTAAAGGAGGGTAAATTTGGGGGAGGGGGGGGGTTGGCTAAAAGGTTTTTGGATGGGGAAAGGTTGTTTGGGGGGTGATTTTAGGGGCCCTCATAACCCCGTCATCCCCCTCCACGAAGCTCCCGGTCTCCCCTCGGCCGCACGCTTGTAAAAAAGCCGGCGTGGCGGGGGGGTACGCGGGTTTTGGGGGATCCATCCGCAGGGACTCACGCACGCCTTTGGTCTGAGAGTGTTTATCACACGGTGGGGGGTCAAACAGCCCGAGTGTCGAGGGTCGGTATCTTGGGGCGGTTTTAGCCTCGTCGTACTCTTCCCAAGAGCTGGGGACCGGCGTTCCCCGGGCCCTTCCGGGGAAAACGCGCTAGGCTGGTGGGCGGGGGGGCCCCGGGCTTTTTCTCTACCGGGGTGGTCGTTATTGGGGCCTTTTTGGTTGTAGTACAGGTCCCCCTCGCTAAAAACCCACTCGGGGGCCCCAGCGATCACTCGAACTGGCAGGGACCGGGGGAACCGACGTCTAATTAAAACAAAGCATTGCGATGGTCAAGACAGATGTGATTTTGCCCATGCCTAATGTCAAATAAAGAGTTTTCAACCAAGCGCGGGAAAACGGGGGGAGTAACTAGACTCTCTTAAGACAAAGAGCCACGCAGGCCAGCGGGGCTGCAAGCTAGGTCTAGTTCAAATGGGCCCCCCCTCCTCGTGGGCCCGCCGTAACTGGGTCGCGAAGTCTCCCGCCACTGTCTCGCTGCGAAAGCTAGCACGCCCCAGGCCAAGCGCCCCTTCCGCCGTCGGGCAGGACTACGAAAAAATAAAGTTTTTAGTATTTTCCCCATTAAATACCAGGAGGGGGGAAGCTGTACCCCCCAGGTGGGGGCCAAAGTCACCGACGTGCCGCAATGGGACGGAGTTTCGCTTCCCTTCCCCCGGACAAGATTTTCACCAAGGGGAACACAGGGGGAAGATCCTGCGGTTCTTCCAGGAGATGCTCCCCCGGAAAAAAGTGCATTGGGACCCCGAAGAGGACCCCTGCTGGCACCTTTTAAAAGGGACCACCGCTACTAGACCCGGGGGGGGTTAAATGTTCTCGCAAAGGAACAATTCTCCCCACAGAAACCCCTGCTCTCCCCTTTAAGGGGAGAATCAAAAAATCCAGGTTCCAACAGATTTTGGGGCTGGTGAATCTGTTGGTCCGGGGGAAAAAACATCTCCCCCACCCGGGGTCCCCCAAAGTGTGACCCCCCAGAGGCGGGAAAAGGGGGGGGGAGGGGAAAAGACAGCCAGCCTCGGGGGAACCCCCCCCAAGTGGATTCAGCCCGGAACAACACTGAAAACCGCTCCGAGAGCGCCGAGTCGCTGGTCGATGTCGAAAAGGATTCCTAGACGCACTCCAAACTTCAGTATTGGCCCCCTCGCGCTCTTGGATTCCCCACCGATCACCGTAAGGGACTCCAAGCGAGCTGGGCGCTTGGGCCCCTCCTAAAGACCCCGTGGGCCCCGGGCCCCCCAAGACCGGTGGCCATCGGGGGCCCTCTCCCAAAAAGGCTCCGGGGGAGGGGTTCGAGCCTTTTTCAACGCAATGGCGCCGGAGTAGAGGGGCGGGGGTCAAAAAAGTTCCAGTGGGGAGGCGTCCTGGCCACCCCGGCTCTCCCGAGGGGACTTATACTTTCTGGGGAGACTTTCAGGGCGGCCCGTCCAGAGGAAAACCGGAAACCGGCTCCGCCAAAGCACGGCCCCGCAAAGGGGCCGGTGTTGAAGACGAGCTGGGGAAGGTCCTGAAGGGGGACCCCAGAGGGGGCGGGACCGGGCCCGACGGCCGGTGTTACCGCCCCGTCGGAGACCTCGGGGGTTCCAACTCTTTTGGGGGTTGTCAACGGGATCCTCTGGCGGGGGCCCCACCCCATGACTGGGCGGTGGGAAGAACACCTCCACCAAGACATCAAACCCCGCAGCGCCAGGGGACTTTCGGCCAATTTCTATCACTCCCCTTATAACCGTCTGGGGCCAAGGTTTTTGGCCAAACGCCTTTGCCATGGGCACCAGCCAGCGGCAGAAGGGGGTTAAGGCGAGGGGGCTGCGCGCAAACATCGCCCTTATCCCGGGCCCCTGGTCCGGGAAAACGAGTCCCTCCCTCGAATCTCTATGTTTGCTGGTTTTTCTTTAAAAAAGGGTTTTTATTCCCTGGTCACCCCTCCTTTTTTGTCCCCGCGAGAGATGGGAGTTTTCCCCCAAAATCCGGGGAAAATTCCAAAAAAACTATCGGACAGGAGCTACCTCGTTAAGAGGAGCCCCCAGTCAACTACGAGGGGGTGTTAAGGGGATCCCCTTTCCCCCAACCCCTTCAAAAACAGCCTCGACGGGGTTTGGGAGCATTGCCGAAAACCATCGGCGTGAAGTAGGGGAAGAGACCATCCATTACCTGGCTTCGCCCATGAGTGGCGCTTATGGGCCAATACTCGCCCGGGCTCCAGGCCCATAAAGCCCTAGTAAGGGCGGCGGGGGAATCTGGGCCGAAAAGGGGGTCGGGAAATGGCGACCTAGGCTTTCCTTACAAGAGAAAAAGATTGGGCCCAGGGTACAAAGCCGTTTAAAAATAGCGGGTACCTGTCCGGGACTGGCTCCTAAGGCTTCTTAAATACCGGGATTTTAGATGGGGGGGAGTGAGGGGGCACTGCCCACCTCTACACCAAAAGGGCCTAGTAGTAAAAAATGGGCGGCTTTAAAAACTCCAGCTCGCCCAAACCAAAAATTCTGGGGGGTAAAGAACATCTTAATGCCCCCAGTGTTTTACCCTTGTGAATATGGCAGCAACGCAAGGGCAAGCGACGCGCTGCAGGGCCGTCCCAAAGGGCCGTCAGGTCCCCGCCTCCCCTTGCCCAAAGGCACCTAAATGCGTACCCTTTATGCCATAGCAGTGGGCGGCGGGGTTGGCGTCCTTGCCTAAAACGGGATCCCTAGGGTTTAGGAAAGATCTCTTGGCCCGGGTGAGATCCTCGGGCGACCCTGCAGTGGCGGCTGGCCATATTATAATGACAAGCAGCTGCTATACGACCCTCCCATCAGCCCGACGCGGGACGAGAAAAGTAAGTGGGCAGAATGCTCTAGAGGGTGTGGACGGTAGAGGATCGAGGGCGCCCACCGAAACCCCCCCCATCCTCAAAGTGGGTGGAAAGATGTACACCCTCCTAAAAGGCGGGGATTTTGAAGGGGGAAAGCTCCGAGGCAACCTCCTACCACAAAACCGGGCCGCCAGGGGGGGGCGGACGGAAGACATCATGTGTGACCTCTGCCACACCCGTCTGGGGTCTCTGGGACACATAATGCAAAGGTGTTTTTGTAGTTCGAGGCTCGTACAAACCGTCACAAAAAATTGATGGCTATACCCTTGCCAGGCTGGACGCGGTGCTTCCACTGTTAAAGAGCCCGGGTTTTACCGACACGTGGGGCAATCGCGTCCCTGAATCGTGGCCTGGAAGAAAGGGTGGGCTCGTGGTTTTGACGCTCAAGTGGAGCCGTCAGCACAGGGGAAATTGAGCGCGGCAACCAAAGAAAAAACTAAATTCTACTCTCAAACGAGGATGTAGTTGCGGGTCCCCGCAAAGACAGGATTCCCCCCTTTGTTCCACCATCACGGCAAAATGGAGGGGGAACATACACCCCGACCCAAAAACACGTGGCTGCAACTTTGGGCTTCTAAGTCCGACGTTTCGGTCTTTGGGAGCCCGTGTTCTGGAAAAGGGGCATCAGGGTGTATCAAAAATTCCGCCCCGGGCCTCTGTGGCCCCGCCACCACGCGGTGAGGGGGCTCGCAGTCCCCCGCTTCTAGGGGGAGTTTTGGGAGAGAAATAATAATTTATATTTAATTTTAAAAAAATGTATATCTTATCGTTAAAGCAATCATAATTACTGCAACAAACATTGCAATTTAAAATTAATTTTGGGTTAAACTTGCCCATAAATAAATTTTTTAGAAAAAAAGGGAAAAAAAAAAAAGAAAAAAAAATTGCCAAATCCTCGTCATCTAATTTTGACGCGCTGAATGGGTTAAAAGATTTCCCCCTGTCCCTTCACTATCTAGCGAACCCCCAGTCAGGGGAACGGCCCGAGTTTATCACGGGGAAAGAAAACCCTTTGGGGCTTTACTCTAGTCGATTTTTTTAGGAGACATCAGGGGGTAGAATAAAGGGGGGGGTCTGTACATCAGGGCACTTGGCCCGGGGGGGCCCCAATGAAATCCTTACTTGATCGTTTCTTTACTTACTCGGTGAGACGGAATCGGGCTTCCCCCCGTGGGATTGCTCCGTTTCTAGCCTAAAGCGGCGGAAGGGGGGGCGCGTGGGGTTTCGGCCCCCGTTACCTGACCGGGGGTTCCCCCGCCCCCGATCCGCTCCAGGACATTTTCAGTTGGGGAGTTTTACTGGGGCGGTACATCGTTAAAAGTAACAAGGTGGCCCAAGGCCAGCTCAGCGGGACAGAAACCTCGCATGATAGAACAAAGGGGAAAAGCTGCGATCCTATTTTCAGTACGAATACGGATGCGAAAGCAGGGCCTTGATCCTTTTACTTTTTTAGTTTTTAAACAAAAGGGGTCAGAAAAATTACCACAGGGGGAAAATGGCTTGGTTTTCGGATTTCTTTGTCCTACTAGACACTTTTCAAATACCCAAATACAAGGTTTTTTGACTAAAAAAAAAAAAGCCACCACGCAAGGGCCGAACTTGGGGGACCCCCAACCGCTGACCGAATGCGCGGGACTCGCAAACTTAGCAGTAAATATACCAAAACCCCGCCACCCGGGGGTACTGCATAGCGAGGTGAATACCGAGCGACGGCCCCCACCCCACGGCTTCCGGGGAAAACAAAGGGGTTTTGGGAGCGCGGGCGTGCAGTGGGGGCCCAAGTTGTAAATCAAAACATCATATTTTGGGCCAAAACTTTACAGAAAAAAGGAAAAGTGCCAACGTTTCCCTACTACAATGCCAAAATCCCCCCCGCCCATCCCCCATGAAAAACAAAAAAGTTAAAAAAAAGAAATCACATAACGTTTTTTTATAAAACTCCATGGGGCCGGCCAGATTCGGTACCCCCTGGGGGACTAACAGAATGACTAAAAGTTTAAGAGTGACTGTAAAAACATTTAAAAGAATTTATGGATTTGCCGGGGGGCCCCGCACCCCGGGGTTTTTTTTTTCTTTTTAAAAAATCTTGGAAATTTT
>JACEEZ010000091.1:316900-337348 GCA_016584305.1 Chionoecetes opilio | reverse complement strand
AGCCGGACCACCCAAACCCTCTCTCTCTCCTCCTCTCTCTCTCCTTTTCCCCCTTTCTTCTCTCTTCTCTCCTTCTTTCTCTCCTCCCCACTCTGTTTTTTTTCTCTATTTTCTGTCTCTGCTTGTCGTCTGTCTGTCTTTTGTTGTTGTCGCTGTCTTCTGTCTGTCTGTCTGTCTGTCTTTTCCTCTCTCTCTCTCTCCTCCTCTCTCTCTCTCTCTCTCTCCTCCTCTATCTCTCTCTCTCCTCTCTCTCTCTCTCTCTCTCTCTCTCTCTCTCTCTCTCTCTCTCTCTCTCTTCTCTCTCGTCTCTCTCTCCAACACTGTCTCTTTCTATTTTCTCTCTCTCTCTCTTTTCCATCTCTCTCTCTCCTCTCCTCCTCTCCCCCTCCCTTCTCTTCTCTCTCTCCCTCTCTCTCTCCTCTCTCCCCTCTCTTTTCTCTCTCTCCCCTCTCTCCTCTCTGTTCTCGTGAGTAAAAATTTGGGTTTACTTATTGAAAAAGACAAAAAAAATAGAGATAAACCCAAATGTATCAAAACCAGGAAATAAAAATATAGTAAAAAAAAAAAGGAAATATGTAGGGAAGAAAAAAATATCTTTCAAGACAAATCTATCAAGGCCAGGAGATAAGATATGATCAGAAAAGTAGCGGGAGGGAAAGAAAACGAAAGCCACCTCCACGTAAGAGAACAAAAATATGAGTTAAAGAATAGCGAATGGAATGAGATGGAGATGAGGTGGAGGAGACAGGGAGGAGAGATAAGCGAGAAAGGGAACTCGGGAGGGAGAAAAAATTGGCCCAAGGATCAAATGGAAAGAGAGAGAGAGAGAGAGAGAGAGAGAGAGAGAGAAATATCCCAGAATCCTTTTTTTTCTTGACTTTGCCCGCCCTCCAATCATCCCGTCTCTTCCTCTTTCCTCCTCCTCCTCCTCCTCCTCCTTCCTCCTCCTCTCCTCTCCTCCTCCTCCTTCTCCTCCTCCTCCTCCTCCTCCTCCTCCTCTTTCGTCTCTCCAGACTTCGATATATTATTTTTCCTTTGAAAGAATGTGTCGAAATGAAGAGTGTAGAAAGTTACGATTGACCCAGGTGCGCTGAAAACTAATTTACTGTTTCTTTTATTCTTATTATTCTTCGCGGCAGTTTTATTTCGCATTTTTATTATTTTTATTATTTTTCGCGGGAGTTTTATTCGCATTTTATTATTTTCGCGGCAGTTTTTTTTTCGCATTTTTTTTATTTTATTATTTTTCGTACAGGTTTTATTCGCATTTTTATTATTTTATTCTTCGGTTACAGTTTTATTTCGCATTTATTATTCTTTTTGTGAGTCCCAAGATGACAGTGGAAGAAGGCAAAAAATATAACAGTGAAGGAAGAAGGATTGTCACGTATTTTATATATTTTTTAGTTTAGTTTTAATGAGTGCAAAGAAATAGGAGGACGGTGGAAAAGGTGGATAAAAAAAAAAATAATGATAATTTAGAAATTTAAGAAAATGGGAAATTGTTGGAAATTATTTTTTATTTTTTATTGATTATATTCACACACAACACACACACACACACAACACACACACACACACACACACACCACACACACACGCCACACCACCACACAACACAACTCCGTAGTGTAGGGGGTAGCACGCTCGGCTCACAAACCGAGAAGTCCCGGGTTCGATCCCCGGCGGAGCGGAAACAGGGATGGGCGGTTTCCTTCAAACCCCGAGCCCTGTCACCCAGCAGTGAATGGGTACCGGGTGTTAAGCCGGGGTGTTGGGTTTGGTGACCGCCTCCCGGCGCGGTGGTGGCTTCAGCCTACACTAAGAAACTAAGGATGGAATGATAAAATGTGATATGGAGGACGGGGCCATACGAAGCTTGCTCAGGCCAGGTAAAATACAAACTAGTGGAATAACAACTGATGAATACACACACACCCACCACAGTTCAGCCCTCTCATTCACTCTTAAACACACACACAGCACACCCCAAACCACACTCTTATGAACACACACACACACACACACACACACACACACACACCACACAACACACACACAGCACTAGGAAACTTTTGTGTTGATCAGCTGTTTTGGAGAACGGAAAAAATGTGTTGGGATAGGCCAAAAAATGAGGAGGATGAGAGAGAGAGAGAGAGATTGCGCGACGACATGGAGAGAGATGGAGAGGGAGAGAGGAGGGGAGAGGGAGATGGACGAGAGAGACGAGGCATCGAGAGAGAGAGAATGCGGAGAGAGGACCACCGGATGACTGGGGAGAGAGTCCGAGACTCCCCGTGACCGGAGAGAGAGGCCAGGGAGATGAGATGGATCGGCGGATTACGATGATAAGAGGGGATCCTGAGGACGAGAGAAGACGAGGAGCCGAGATGAGGGGGCGGTGGGGGGGGGGGGGTGGGTGGAATGGGGACATGATTATTTGTCACTTCTTATGTCAGGTTGAGGCGAGAACACTTTTTTTTTTTTTTTTTTTTTCTATTGCGGGCGGAGCGGGGTGTTCGGTTTTTTAAAGGGAAAGATTTTATATGAGTCTTTTTTTTTTTTTTTTTGTGGAAAGGGGGGGGGGGGGGGGGGGGGGTTGGATTAAGTTAAGTTAAAAAAATGTCATTAGGATGTTTAGTGGTGGTGGGGTAGGTGGTGGTGGTTTTGTGGTGTGTTTGGGTGCTATGGTGGGGTCGGTCGTGTGGTGATGGTGGTGGTGGTGGTGTGCTGGGTGTAATTGTGGTGTCTGGTGGTGCTGTGGGTGGTGGTGGTAATTGTGGTGGTGGGGTAGTGTGGTGGTAGGTGGTAGTTAATGGTGTGGTGGTGGGTCGGTGTGGTGGGGGTCGGTGGTGGTGAGGGTGTAATGTGGGGTCGGTGGTGGGGGATGGTGGTAGGGTTCTAGGTGGTGGTGGTGGTGCGTGGTGGTGAGTTCGGCTGGTCAGGTAGTGGTGGGTGATGGTGGTGGTGGTAGGTAATTGTGGTGAATAATAAACTTTATATTATAATTAAGCGCATATTAGTTTTGCTTTTTTTGAGTTTCTTGGTTCCCCCAGAATTACATTCTTTCTGAACTTCAATATGACAGGAGACTATGACGCTTTCTATGTTTTTCATATCCTCTTCCTCTTTCTCTTCCTTCTCCTATATCTTTGTCCTCCCATTTTATCTTTTTCTCCTCTTACCATGATCTATATTTCTTAATTTCACCTCCTCCTCCTCCTCCGTCCTCCTCTTTCACCTCCCCATCCTCGGACCGTAGCTCTAGTAGTAGTCTATTGACTCCTTAGCAGCTACAGCAGCATCACCCTTAACCCTCTTCTTTACTCTTTCTCCTACCCACAGCAACGCTGGATCACGCGTTCAGTTTCCGCAAATTCTACTCCTACCAACCACTACTACTCTACACTCCCAACCAGCTAACTTCACTAATTCAACAACCCTGCGAACCCTCCGCCCCGCGTACCAGTGTCGGAACCCGTAGACACCCTGCTATCACGCCTAAGCTCCCCCTTTCAGGTTTACCAAAATACTAAAGAACTTAATCATATTTACACAAATCCCTGCGAACAAGAAAGAAGAACTAGGAACATAGTCAATTATTTTAAATAGCCGTAACGAACATTATTGGATACGCCTTTGTCTGCCGAAACGGCAATCCTTACCTTCCCTCCTGATACCTCATCTGTCAAGTAATATCACTGGAGCAGTCTGAGGCCCCCGTGAGTGTTCATCCAACCCCACTTTCCCACATTTCATACGTAAATCCTAAACCCTACTTTACTTATATCTTGAAATACTTCACACTATACAGCCATCCAGGCTACAAGGCACATTCCCCCTAAATGTAAATTGTCGCATCGCTTCTCCCCGCACGACATATATAGAAAGCAGGTGGCACAGCCCCTGTTGGTGGGAGTCGGTGTGTTCTGGTCCTCATTCTTTTATCCTTTAAAAGATTGTAAATTTGCAAGCACACATCACGAAAATCGATAAAGTACAATAAAATCATTATGACTCATGGCTATATACCGCCAAAGATTAGCCTAAACCCACGGCTGATTTAACACGGCTAACTATTGCGCGGGCATTCTTATCGTCCTCCCAAATCTAAGCGGAAGTAGATTTGGCACGCCCTGTATAGACGAGCCTGAACCAATCTAATCCAATACCGACTTTACCATTTTACAATTATACTGTTGGTGAGGGATTTTTCTATCTTCTCTACCCCCTACTCTCGCTACTTATCTTATTATAAACCCGTGTGGCCCAAAAATATCAAATAATTCCTCTGCCTGTATAGCTGATAGATTAAGGAGAGGTATTGCGATTGCCTTGATTATGGTAAACGAACAGGTAACAGTAGTAGTAATAAGTATCATTTTAATAGTAGTAATTTATTTAAAATAGGAGGTGGTCCGTGAGCTACAAGGGATAATAGTATCCTAGAGTTTAGTTTTCACTACCGACATTTGATCGATTGCATTACTGCGATATAGGTGAACATTTTTTGGCAAAACAGTGAATCACAGGTAATCAGATGTGGCATAAAATTGGAATGTAGACATCAAGAAAATCGGTTATTAGTTCCCAATTATAATTAAAGCAGATTCACGAAGATCAGCAGGGAGGGGTACTAAGGAAGTTGATTGGTGCGGTGACCTACTAACGGAAATAACGCCGAAAAACATGTGTAATTTATTCACCAAAATAAATTTAAAACTCCAAAAGGTGGTTGAAAAACATGTTCCACGGTAAGAAACGTTCTTCTTCTTCTCTCCTCCCCCTTCCCCCTTTCTTTCCTGCATATAACAAAACAAACACAGTTCGGTCCATATTGACACTAATTGCATTGAGATTTCCAAACCAAACCAACCCCATTCGGCAGCTCACGGTACAGTTTAAAGCTGCAAGCGAGTACAGTCAGAGTAAGGAGTTTACCGCTCCCCAGTCACTCCCTCACTCTCCTCTCAGTACACACCCCTCTCTTACTAGTAAGTCGTAGGTTCAGGGTATTCGCCCCTCAGTACTAGCCTTACAAACCCGCCCCGCGAACCCAGCCCTGTTATTACTAAGCCGCGAGCCGTATATCCCGTATTTTATCTATATATACCAATCAAATAGTATTACAATGATAACCAGTTTCATAAAGTTACAATATACTTAATATAACAATATTAATTCTAAATCTGTCCACGAACGAGGCGTAATTAATAAACATAACGATGTCGTAAATTTCATAATATATCATATCATATATAAATAGTATTATTCAAATAATAAAGTTTACAACGCGATTTTCTTTATTTTTACTTTATAAATGCCCGCGGACCTGCCCACCCTGATACTTAGAGCACAACCCGGTTAATACAACAATGACCCGATTTTTAATTTTAATCCCGTATAATATATCAACATCCTTCTCTCCTCTCCGTCGTCTCGCGGCGAAGATTTAATCCTTCGCGCCGCTGTCTGCGATTCCTTCCTCATTGCGAAGGATTAATAAAGGACTAAAAATAAAAAGCGCGAGTATATGTAAGTCATTAGTCGCCGGTGAGTATATTTGGAGAAGAAGTGAGTGAGTAGAGGAGGTATGGAAGTAGGCCGCGCGAGTACGAGAGTAGTATGTATTAGTCCATAGATATGGCGCGAGAGTATGATTGGACGAGGGTATAGGTAGTAGTAGTATATGAGTATTGGAGATGTAATGCGAAGTATGAGGAAGTATAGTATGCCGAGTATATGCGGAGTTAAGTGATTGTATCAGTATACGCAGTCCTACTAGTGAGGTGAGAGGAGTATGGTATTATGAAGAAAAGAGAAAAAAAAAAAAAAGAAAAAATTGCATAGGGAAAGAAAAAAAATACAAATCATGGGTTCGATTTGGTTATTTGGAGTGAGGTATGGACTAAGTAATGAAAGAAAAAAAATGCAAAAGGAATCCAAATCAAACCCGGAAAAGAAAAAAGGTTTCTTTTTTTTGTCCTTTCAATATGTTCGAAAGTAAGAAAGAGAAAAACGTCCCCCCAAACACAAAGAGTATACTTGAAGTATTGTTGGTATTGGGGCCACTGAAAATAAGAAGAAAGATAAGAATAAACATTGGTACAATGATAATAAGAAGAGCATTGGGCCATCATGCGTTACATCTCAATGAATTACTTTAATATCTGCGGTTTTATTTTCGGGGGGGCGGTCTTATGGGTTATTATTAAAGAAATTATTTATTAAAGAAGACGAAGCTCCTTACCAAGAACCAGTATCCATCGTCTGCAGGAATCTCGAAAGTGCGAAAGTGAGGTAGTGAAGAGTTGGGAAATAGGAGAGATACAGTTTAGACGAAATATCGAAAGTATTTTTTGCAGAAGGGAAACTTGACCCAGCAAATCCGTTGGGGGCGAGTGCGACGAAATCTCGCCCGCCGCCGCGTATTACTTCGCGAATGTCCATCTCAAACTTTCGACTTCCCATTAATTAAAGATTATTCTCAATAAAATCGCTAATGGACAAAAATGTTCCCTAGTATGTGGAAATTAGCTAATGTTATTACACCGATATTCAAGAAAGGGAGTCAGGTTAAGAGCCTCGCAATATAATTATCCGCCCAAACCCCCCAATATATTGTCTAACGTTGTGATTGTTTAACAACTATATGAGAGAACAAATATTGCGGCTGATTTATTATTAAACTGATCAAAAACAGTGTCCTTCCTTTCTCGATGAAAATATCTCAATACTAAACTCCCCAGCATGTGGATTTCGAAAAAGAGATCTTGCTTAACAAAACCTACTGGATTTTTTTTTTTTTAATGTCATTTATTCAAATCGGGACGCTTTAAAATTCCCTCGGATGTAATTATACCTTGATTTTCAGAAAGCCTTCGATACAGTTCCCCATAAGCGACTTTGACCAAGCTAAGGGCACATGGCTTAGGAGAGCAATTATGTTCATGGATTGGCGATTGGCTTTCAAATCGTAAACAACGGGTAGTAATAAATGGAGAGGCATCTGATTGGTTAGATGTTACTAGTGTGGTGCCTCAGGGCTCGGTCTTGGGTCCTACTCTTTTTCTGATATATATCAACGATCTGGACTGCGGACTTGTATCTAAAATATCGAAATTTGCAGATGACACCAAATTAGGCGGTAAAAGCATATACTAGAGAAAAACTGCGAAACTCATACAAAGTGATCTCGACAAACTATCAGATTGGAGTGATAAATGGCTATTAAAATTCAATTCCGATAAATATAAAGTAATGCATATAGGCAACGATAACCTCAAATATAACTATCAAATGCAAAATAAATCGTTAACTGAAGTACAGCAGGAAAAGGATTTAGGTGTCATCATCAGTAATGATCTAAAAACCAGTCCGCATTGCCTAGCTGCCAGTAAAAAGGCAAATATGATGTTGGGCTTTATTAAACGCAACTTTGAACATAAAACTCCGAAAGTAATGACACAATTATACACGTCCTTGGGTAGGCCGCACTTGGAATATGCCGTTCAATTCTGGTCGCCCTGTTTCGTAAAAGATCAAGCCAAATTGGAATCAGTGCAAAGAAGAGCAACCAAACAAATTCCATCTCTGCGAAATTCATCTATGAAGAGAGACTGCGGAAACTTAATATGTTTCCTTAAAGGATCGTAGAATCCGTGGGGACTTGATAGAAAGCCTTTAAGATCCTAAAAGGATTTGATGTAATTAATCAAGAGAACCTTATTCTAGCTTTCACTCAATTGCCAAAAAGAAATAATGGTTTTAAAACTAAACGGTCAACGTTGCATCACCGATCTCCGTAAAAATTAATTTCATGTTAGAGTCGTTGATCGAATGGAAAACAGTACCAGCAATGTTGTCGAGCCGAGCACAATAACTACATTTAAAAACAGACTTGACCGCGCACTGTAAAGTAAAAAACTTGTTTATTGATAGTGCGAATTATATCTATCCCCCCGTATCGATTAGTTGTAGTGGGGTGGTAGTTTCGTTAGTATTTTTCTATCTATCATTCTGCACTATGAAGACTTCCATGTTCCTATCCTCTTTTAGGGACAATGGTATCAATTTTTCCACTGTTTTTCTTAACAAGTAGTTGTAGTTAGTAGTATGTAGTTCAGCAGATACCCTCGTTACTGGTATCATGTTCCACTGTTTTCTTACAAGTAGTTGATAAGTTAGTAGTATGTATGCAGCAGAGATACCCTCGTATGGAACAATAGGTCTCCTGGTGTCCTGTTTATTGCCTATGTAATCCTATGTAATCCTTCCTCCTCCTCCTCCTCCTCCTCCTCCTCCTCCTCCTCCTCCTCCTCCTCCTCCTCCTCCTCCTTCTCCCCCCTCCTCCTCCTTCTCCTTCTTCATTACCTGTCTTGTCAGTAACACTTGGATGGAAGCAATGAAGCAATTTAAGGTGCCTGTGTGTGTGTGGTTGTGTGTGTGTGGGTATGGGTGTGGGTGTGTGGGTGGTGGTGTGTGTGTGGGTGGGGTGGGGTGTGGTGGGTGTGGTGTGTGTGTGTGTGTGTGTGGGTGGGCGGGCGGGCGGGGCGGGGGGGCGGCGGGCGGGGGGCGGGCGGGCGGGGGGCGGGCGGGCGGGCGGGGGGGGGGGGGGGGGGGGGGGGGGGGTGGGGGGGGGGTGTGGTGTGTGTGTGTGTGTGTTGTGTGTGTGTGGTGTGTGTGTTTAGGGTGAAAGTTAGATTCTGGAATAGCCAGAGCATTGGTGGACACTATTAGAGGAATACAGAAATGTTGAAAGTACGGCGAGTGATAGTGACTTGTTTAGAAATAATGAGCAAATAATAAAAGAACATTTTATACTTATGTTGTAATGGTAGAAGCAAAGACTACTCTATACTGGACTTGCTACTCGTGCCCCTCGCTAACCCGCCCATGACCAGTGGAGGACAGTTTTGCGATTCCTGCCATTTTCGAACATCACCCCCATTTCCCTTCCTGTGGCTTATCAGTATAAATGATATACTGTTATCTTCTTAAATGTTTGTCCTATAATATTATCAAATGAAAAACAGTAAAATACACTAAAGAAATGCCATTATAAGAGAGTGAAGAAATATGCATGAACTTAATATTCACTTAAACTCTTCGCCATTTAATATTTTGCGAGAAAACATTTTAGATGAAACATATCAATAGAAGCGGATTTTCATTAGCTTTCCATTGATAGATTTCGTTTTCTGATAAATGAATTACCACCATGCATAAATTAGCGTTATCTAAAAAAAATAACATCATCAATCGGATCGCAAGTAAAAAAGTGTTCCATGAATACAGTAGACTATGGTTTATCAGTAAAAATGATACACTGTTATCTTCGTAAATAATTGTTCTATAATATTACAAATAAAAAACTATAAAATCACTAAAGAAATGCCTTTATGCGACTCTAAAGAAATATGCATGAACTTAATATTCACTTAAACTTTTCGCCATTTAATTTTTGCGTGAAGACTTTTTACATGAAACTATCAATAGAAGCGGCATTTTTAGTTTCCATTGGTATATTTCGTTTTCTGATAAATGAATTAGTTTGATTGATTTTAATGCCTAAAAAGTGAATGTGCCAGACATCAGGGGTCATAGGCACTATGGCAAAAGCATAAAAAGGGGGAGGGGTTAAAGAATAATAGTGAAACGATGAGGGAAGGGGAAAGAACGGAATGTTATAGCAGGATGGTTAGATCAGATGTAGGATGTGGATTTGTTGGAGGAAGGAGGTTAAATTTTCCAGGGAGAAGGAGGGGATTCCGGAGAATGTCCGCAAGACAGGGGGTCGGGAAAGGGGACAAATGGGGGAAGGAACGGGAAAACGGTCAGGAGTAAGATGGGGGCAGGATATTAGGACATGTTGGACAGTGAGAGGAACTTGACAGGGTGGGCAGAGGGTTGGGGAGGAGCGTGACATGAGATAGGAGTGTTGAGGTTGGTATGGCCTATGCGTAAGCGTGCGAGAGCAGTCTGTCTCCCAACGTCTATTAGAGTGGTAAGGATTTGACCATGGAGATATAAAGGTTTGATCAGGCGAAGTTTATTGGCAGAGAAGTGGCCCAGGAGGATTGCCAGCGGTCGAATAGGAAAGTTTTAAGGAAGGCTAGTAGTCGGAGGCTGGCAAGTTGAGAAACGGGGACATTGGGACATAGTGGCCGAGCGCGCAAAGAATCAACGCGTTCGTTGCCCGAGATACCCACGTGACTCGGTACCCAGCAGAAGCAAATTGTTTTGTGGCGTATGGATAGTCGGAATAACCAGTCTTGGATCTCCGAACAAGGGGGTGAAGTGAGCGAAGAGATTGTATAAGAAAAAGGGAAATTTGCGGGAACAGTGAAGATAGTAAAGGGAACGGGATGGGTAGAAAAGTATGCGTTTTAAGGCGAAGAGGATTGCATACAATTCCGTTGTAAGAACAGTGGATTCTGTAGGTAGTTGGTATTGATAGTGAAGAGAGGAAAAAGGACAGCAAAGCCAGAACCAGAGGGGGATTTAGAACCGTCGGTGTAGAAGTGGGTGCTAGAGGAATGAGTGGAAAGGTGTTCAAGAAAGTGAGAGCGGAAGACAATAGGTGGAATGGTAGACTTGGGAGAGGTAGTGGGGACAGAAGAACAGATATGGAGGAAGGTATAAGCCATGGAGGGAAGGAATGAACGTAGAAAGGGAGAAGATTAAGAGTAGGAAAGGAGGATTGGGAGAGAAGGGTGCGCATGCGAACAGGGAAGGGCGGTGGCAAACGAGGGGAGGAGGTGATCACTGTGATGAGAGATTGGGGGACTGCAATCTTAGAAGTAGGAAATTGATGAAGGCGAGAATAGCACCGAAGTGATAGGGGGGCTCGACGGCGACGGAGAGACGGGGGCCCCGGGACTCAGCTAGAGGCTCTCAACAGGGAGGAGCAAAAAGGCACCTAGAGCCAGACGGAGGCCTGGGTGGTGAACAGGGTCCAGAGGTTGAGGGGGGGAGGCAGAGCAGAGGAATAAATATGACATCCATAGTCAAGAGTGGAGAGGACCAGGACAGTGTGGAGATGGAGGAGGGTCTTGCGGTCAGCACCCCAAGACACATGGGAGATAGTTTGTTAAGAGGTGGAGGCGACGAAGGGCAGTTAATTTTAGAGATAGGATATGTGCTTCCAGGAAATCAGGAGTCAAAGTGAGGTCAAGGAATTTACCAGAGCATACTTGAGAGGTACGTCATATAGACAAAGTGGAAGTGGGAGTGACACACGAGAGCGAGAGAAAGAGGATGGAGAAGGATTTTGTTGGAGAGAAATTAAAGCCATGATCAGTAGCCCAGGAAGAAGCAGCAGAAATAGCAGATTGGAGGAGCAGGGGGGGGTGCCGGGGAAGGGCGGAAGCGTAGAATGGCTGGGTCATCCACGTAAAGGGGAGGACCGGACGCCAGGTGGTAAGGTGGAGACGAGTCCTTTTCTGCAATGGGAAAAAGGGAAGTGCTGAGGACATTTCCCCAGGGGGACTCTTCATTTTGTGGGAAGGACGAGGAAATGGAGGAAGATTTTTTAAAACCCAGAAGGGCGATTACTGAGGAAGGACTGGAGAAAAAACCCATGTTTCCAGTTATACGAAAGGGGATAATGGTGGCCCAGTGGTGGGGTATGGTGTCGCTAGGTGGTATCATAGGCTTTCTCCAGGTTAAAAAAAAATAGCAAGGACTGACTCGTGACGTGCAAAGGCTGTGTTAATGTATGTTTCTAGATGGCCTAAGGGGTCGGCTGTGCTTCGGGCATGTCGGTAACCAAATTGAGAAGGGGAAAAAAGACTCTTTGGTTCCGGAAACCACACAAGACTGAGATTTATCATGCGCTCCAGTAACTTACATAGGCAACTAGTTAAGGCAATGGGGCGGTAATCTTTAGGGAGGGTACCGGATTTATTAGGTTTGAGGAATGAGAGAACAAGGGCTTCGCGCCACGGGGGGGGGGGGGGGGGAAGTCCCCAAAGGACCAAACTCTGTTAAAAAGGGCCAGTAAAAAGATGAGAGAAACAGGAGGAAGGTGTTTTAAACATGAGATAGTGGATACCGTCAGGGCCTTCACGGGTGTTGCGGCAAGAAGGAAGAGAAAAGGTGAGTTCAGAGGAAGAGAAAGGAGCATTGTAATGTTCAGTAGAGGATAGGAAGAAGGTGACAGGAATGCGTTCCTGGTAGCTTTGATACTAGTGAACTGGGGAAGAGGTGGGAGCCACTACTCACCAGACTAAAAAAGGAGCCTAATTCCTCTGCACTTTTAAAAGGCTCTGCAAAAATGTCGTTACGAACGCGCAGGACTGGGGGAACAGGGCGGGGGTTTACCTGACAGTTTTTTGTATTCGGCGCTAAACTGAGGAAATAGGGGTATTTGGTTGTGAGAGAGGAGACGTAGGTGCGCCAACTATTAATGACAGAGAGTTTAATGGGCCATTTAAGACGGGTGAGGCTATTTTAAAATTTAAAAAAAGCTGGGGGTTAGCCGGGGTACCGCGTTTTTCAGTGGTAGCTGCTCCAAGCAGCACGTAGAAGGGAGTGGAGACCTAGGTAATGTGGCAAGGTAGGAGACAGGGAAGGAGAGAGGGATAGGAGAGAAAGGCAGCTGGAGTGATGCAAGTTAAAGCGGAAGGAGTAGGTAGTGAGGTATGAAAACAAACAAACCAATGGGAGGGAAGGAGGGAAGGGGTTGGGGAAACAACTGATGGGAGTGAGGAATGGGCAAGGGGAGAGGAAGAGGGGGTGAGTGAGGTGGGGGCGGGTATAGGGGAAGGAACAGTGGGTGAGTGAGGGTGGGGATGGTGAAGGGAAGGGTGAGTGAGTGAGGGTGGGGGGGGGAGGGAGACAGGGTTTATTGGGAGAGTTTTCTGAAAAAAGTTTTGTGTTCCCCAGTGTAACGTCAACATGGGGAACTCTCGACGTTTTTTTCCCTTAGCCAGTCCTTTGTGATGCAAAAAAAGAAGAAACAAAAACGAGGGATCTGTAACCCAAACAATTAACCAGAGTATTAATAATAGCATAAATATATACCATAATGATACACCAAAATGCTAGTAATATGAGTAATGCACATTATAGTAGTATGTAGTAAAAGTAATAAAACAATAAGATTAGCAAAGTCAGTTGTGATAGAGAGAAGTCTGATTTCTGAGGACTTTCTTGAACAAGGTCCTCACTCCATGCCGCCCTGCCGGGGGCTCATAGGCACCCTGCCAGGGGGAATCTTCCCCTTCTGCTCAAAATTTTGGAAGGGCGTTTTTACAATATTTCTTAGTTTTCTTCCTTTTCTTCATGAACTCATCACTTTCTCGGTGTTTTCCGGAATGTAGAGTTTTTTCTGCGTCAACGTGTCTTTTTTTTGAGCCTTTTGGCCGCGGGCTGTCCTCGCCTTCGGCTTTCCTCTTTCCTGCTTTCCTCGCGTCGCCTTCATGATGGCGTCCGCCGTTTAGTTCTCTTTTCTTGTCGGGCCCTTCCTTCGCTGTCTCTTGCTCGTCCAACCATTGTTCCGCCTCGAGCTGCAAGGGCTGCGGCGCGCGCTGCAGAAACCCCTTCAGCCACCTTCCAAACATGCTGATCACTTCTTGCCATTTACTGTAATTGACATCAAAGTCTTCAGGAAACGGACATCCTCCTAGACAAGCCGCGGCCTATTTCTGCAGCCATGGCGATCAAGGCGCAACAGATCAGTGAACGCTTGGGTGTTGTGGGATGTGACCGCGCCACTGTGTAGATCCAGTCCAGAGCGTTGCCTTGAGGACCTCCGTCTGGGCGTGGCTGAGGCCCGGGAAGAGACGCGGATGAGGCCCTCCAAGTAGGTGATGGTGGGCATGTCGCGAGGCAGGCTGGGATACATGAGCCGCAGCCTGTGGTGAACCACCACAGCTCATCCCACACTGCACCTTCCACGAAACACGTTCTTGCGTTGCAAGGATACGTGGCGTAGAAGTAGCCACCAACACCATATCCCGCACCTTCAGCCGAGGCACAGACAGTTGTTGTTGCCGCTCCGCAGTCTCCTTATTGCGCACATTAACGTTACGCGTGAGCCCGGGGTTCTAACACCTGCAGAGCAGCGGTGTAGCGGCGGGGGAGTGCCTGCACCTCGCTGTCACCGTGGTGGCGGCGTGCACCCGTGCTGTGAGGCAGCAGTACGCCTCGCTCTTGCTCATGTCCTCAGCGCTCACCGCCTTTGGGCCCCGCTCACAGGAGGCTGCTCCCGCCTGGCAATGGCCTGGTGCTCGCGGATGAGCCGCTCGTTTTCCCCAGCGGCCGAGTGTCATGGCAGCAAGAGGAGGGGGAGGTTCCTTGAGGGGTAACATTCCTCAAACCAGTCCTCAGCCTCGTCGCGGACATCGGGAAGGTAGTCGGCTCCAAACCCCCTGGCGCCGCCGGCTGCCGCACTTTCACACGTGAAGTAAGTGTCGCCAAGAAAGATTTCCCGCCGCCAGCGAGGATGCGAGCACTTCTTCACGTTTTCCTCCCACTCCTCCTCCAGAGAGCGCTTGGCGGCCTGTTGGCGTTCAGGCTTCAGGAAATACTTGTCCAGGTGAGGCCTGTAGCGCATCCCGAAGTCGCCGCCGTCACGGCCCTTCCTGTCAGGGCTTCCTTGCATCTTAGGTCTCTGATTCTTAAGAAACTCCATTTGGGAACTCTACCGTTCTCTAACTTACTTTCACTAGAGTCTGTCAAACACCATACCCCACGGTATAATTTTTTTTTAAAACAAACAAATCCTAATAAGGATGGGATATCTTGACTACATGTACACGCCAACTCCAAGCTCAGTGGTTCCAATCTGACGGCGACTCCGTCACCATCCTGGCAGTGGTGAGAAGGACGGAAACAGCTTTGAGAGGCGATGTACACGCCAACTCCAAGCTCATGGGTTCCAATCTGACGGCGACTCCGTTACTATCCTGGCAGCGGTGAGAAGGAGGGAAACAGCTTTGAGAGGCGGTGAGGCAAAGAAGGTAGACAGACCAAGGAGGAGCTGCAGCAAGCTCTTGTGGACTCTGTGAACACGTGTTCGAGGGTCCGCCGCTTGGAAGTACTTCCTCCATGGTGCGGGGCTGACGGCCTTGGGAAGACCCTGCTTAGAGACGGGAGGCTGGAGGCGGCGTGACCTGCTGCTGCTGCAGGTGGGGCCCCAGGCCGGCCTGCTGCTGCTGCTGCAGGCGGGGCCCCAGGCCGGCCTGCTGCTGCTGCTGCAGGTGGGGCCCCGATTGATGATGTTATTTATTTAGTTAACGCTAATACACGTTAGGCCCCTGGCCGGCCTGCTGCTGCTGCTGCAGGCGGGGCATCTGGCCGGCCTGCTGCTGCTGCAGGCCGGCCAGGTGCCCCGCCTGCAGCAGCAGCAGGCCGGCCAGGTGCCTAACGTGTATTAGCGTTAACTAAATAAATAACATCATCAATCGGGTAATTTTCCCGATTGATGGTTATTTATTTAGTTAACGCTAATTTATGTATGGTTCTAATTAATTTATCAGAAAACTAAATATATCAATGGAAAGCTAATAAAATTCCACTTCTATTGATATGTTGCATGTAAAATGTTTTCTCGCAAAATATTAAATGGCGAAGAGTTTAAGTGAATATTAAGTTCATGCATATTTCTTCACTCTCTCATAATGGCATTTCTTTAGTGTATTTTACTGTTTTTTATTTAATAATATTATAGAACAAACATTTACGAAGATAACGGTATATCATTTATACTGATAAACCATAGGAAGGGAAATGGGAGGGATGTTCGAAAATGTCAGGAATCGCAAAACTGGCCTCCACTGGAAGTAACCCAAAATGAGTAGCAAGTCCAGTAGACACTACAGTAGTCTTTGGTAGAAGCAACACCAATAGTAATAGTAGTAGCAGTAGTAGTAGTAGTAGTAGTAGTAGTAGTAGTAGTAGTAGTAATAGTAGTAGTATATAGTAGTAGTAGTAGTAGTAGTAGTAGTAGTAGTAGTAGTGGTAGTAGTAGTAGTAGTAGCTGTAGGAGCAACAATACAGTTGAAATTCAGCAAAGCATCAGGGGTTTTGAGTGCCACTTTCACACATCTGTCGCAACAATATCCTCGTCGTGCCAGGCAGAGGGTCAGACTGTCCTCCATGATGCGATGCGAGGCTCGGACAGGGTCGTGACCTTGCACCAAATGGCGACACTAAATACTGTAATACCATTTTGGCAAGAGTGATGTGTCTACGATTGCCGTCCTGACCAAGAGGCAAGTGTCTGAATGTGTGTCTGAGTGAAAGTGTTGCCTAGCGTCTGATCATGATTTGAAGTCCCGTACGATAGCAAATTTGTCAACATCTGAGCCGTAACACGAACCGTTCTAAGTGTGATATTAGTCTTAGACGGAACCAAAGAACAGTAGTCCCCCATCGACCATTGTGACGATTGGTTTTTTTTTCTCTCTCTCTCTCTCTCTCTCTCTCTCTCTCTCTCTCTCTCTCTCTCTCTCTCTCTCTCTCTCTCTCTGCCCGTCAGGGTGGCAAGGTTGGTAGAGACGTGAGCTCGTAATGTGCAGAGTCCCTGCGCATTCGGTCAGCGGTTCGAGTCCGCCTGGTTCGTGCTGACGTGGCGGCGCTTTGTATAGTCAATAACCTTGTAGTTGGTACTTGCAAAGTGTCTAGATAGGATGAAAATCTTATCTTATCTTCTCTCTCTCTCTCTCTCTCTCTCTCTCTCTCTCTCTCTCTCTCTCTCTCTCTCTCTTCTCTCTCTCTCTCTCTCTCTCTCTTTTTCTCTCGTCGATACTCCTAGTCCTACATTTCAGTCATGAGGGAGGCACGTCGGCCGGCACTGACATGACTGACCTTGTCCCCGATTATGACATGGAAACAAGGTTATTGACCACGCTAACAAACACACTCGTTATCAATAGGAAAGACAAAGGTGGAGAGATAGTACCGTAGATAACAGTGAAGTCGCCACCTGCAGTGATGTCGCCAGGCGCCAAATATTACGAATTATAGCATCACTACTGATTTTTATGTGCCACTGAAGATGTTACACAGTAGTTTATATCATGACTGTATAATCTACCCTCTTTCAGCGTTTTTTTATGCTTTGTATCTGCAAATATAACTGTTGCGCATTTTGCTTCTCACGTTTTTCTTCGCGCGATGACAGACAGTAGCTGATCACCTTTCGGGTGGCAGGACACAAGACTTGCCAGATCTTTCAAACTTGAATAGAATTTGTTTTCACGTTGGCAGAGGAATTTTTATATATCCAAGCATCTTCCGCAGCTAATATATATAGAGACGTGTTTTACTTTACCTCTAATTTCCCTGAATTCCCCAGAGTGGCGACTCAACTGTTGGGTTAAAATACTAGCTGGCGACTTTACTGTAGTAGGTATAGCAAGGTCGCCACTCGGTTTTATTTTTGTCATTTGTTCATTTATAGCCCTAATATGACACAGATGAAGACACAAAATGACACAGACTTTCCAGATAGACCCTTCTAACTTTCCTAAAATCATGGATGTACAAATGTAAGTATTAACGCCATCAGATGTCTGTAAATAACAAAGAAACGTTGTCCTGGCGACTTCACTGTTATCTACGGTAGCGGCCATGACGTGAATCCTCCCAAAAAAAATCCTTCGAATCTCACTTTTTTTCTATCATACCTCATCGCTAGCATGATATGCATCCAAATATGTATAATGTATATGATACTGTTTAGCATCATACTGTTAATGGTACTTATATGGATTAATAATACTAATACTAATACTGAAAATACTAATATTGATCGTTGTATTGAAGTAATGATTAATCTAGCAATGCCTATCATAGTTTTGTCTTGTAGTAAGTTTTGTCTAATTTGTGGTTTTTAAGGAATATCTGGAAGTAACATGTCATTGTGAATTGGCTGCAATAGGAACTTCTAATCATTGTAACTGAAAACTGACTCCAGTTTCGTGTTCAGCATGCCCGATAACTGCTGGGAACTAATTTTCAAGTAAATCAATTTTTCAAAAAATATTGCAATTTTTGCAAGGGGTATGCCTTGATTTTTTTTTTAAATCACGTTATTTTCAATAATTTAAAACATATGGCAGAAAAGTGCAACATGTATAGAAAAGTAAATATGAAGTAGATCAAGGGCTATCATTTGGTGGAAAGCAAAAAACTTTGCTTGGTAAATAACCGAGAAAATAGCATATTCGTACATTTATACAAAATATCAATTTTCTCGACAACCATGAGGTGTTTTGACAAACCGATTACTGCTTCATGTAGAACACCTCAAGATGAACCTTTGTTACTTCGATAAGTTTTCCTACGACTCATAGTTTTTCGGCAAAATAACAAAAACCTGATTTTCGTCAATTTTGGAATATTTTTGAGCAGCCAGAAATCCGAAAGTTTTTTTTTTCGCTAGATAATTGAAAATGCCGGGGCTAGAATTTTAGATCCATCCATTTACAATAACTTTTGATGGGTAAGTGTTGCTGTGTGAGAAACAAGTTGTGAGCTGAACGCGTTATAGTAAATATATAAGTATATAATTTAGAAACCGTTCAGGATGCCCTGCAATTCATAATATTAACACTTTATTTCCAACACACGTATTACTAAATTATTTGCGACACCGTACATCAAATCTCATCTTATAAATATATTTTTTACCACTTTGCAGACCAATTCTGTATCACTCAGGGGCTCTAGTTAGCCTCAATATCATCCCGAATACATATTTAACGTTAATTTCCTATGACATGTATCTTAGAAGACGATTTTGAAGTAGCCTCAAATCAAACCATCACAGAAAACCATCACAGGTGTCACTATAAAAAGCCAGCCTCGCCACCACGGGGCAGGGCCAACCACCTGAGCCCTCAAAGAAAAGAAGATAAAACCTAAGGCAGGAAGATAATAGCCTACAGGCGCTATAGGCTCCAACGTAAAAAAAAAAAGAGAAAAAAAGTTGTTAATAAGTGTTATCTCAGATATTCAACCTCAAAGAATGACATAAAGTGCGCGAGATTTGACTACCTACATCCTTGCCCTCTGCTTCCCTAGCCGTAGTTTTTAGTTAAGGTCTCAATATGGAACTTCTGTCTTTGGTTCAAACACATCATGGTCAACGTGTAAGTTTGTTCAATCCTTACTAATGCAGTTCTTACAGAAATCCGCACAAAAATGAAAAGGTTAAGATAGAGTACAGTAGCGATGATTTGGTGTGGTTGAGGTGATGATGCGCTGAAAGGACTGGCGGGTTTTTTGTCTTACCTAATGTCTGTGACCAAATAGTCGACCAAATCAAATAGCCAAGTTTGCATTTTCATGTTTGGGTTTGATTCAGAAAGTCCAGGAATATTTCGATTATTTGTAGATTGCTCGGTTGATGGCCTCATATTTTTTAAACACACACACACACACACACACACACACACACACACACACACACACACACACACACACACGCACGCACGCACGCACGCACGCACGCACGCACGCACGCACGCACGCACGCACGCACGCACGCACGCACGCACGCACGCACGCACGCACGCACGCACGCACGCACGCACACACACACACACACACACACACACACACACACACACACACACACACACACACACACACACATATATATATATTTGATGCAGCCCGTCAGATATTCCTTGCATTATTGATAAACTTTATTCATTGCACTATTCGAGACTACCCAATATTGGTTTTCGAATGATTTCCATAAATTCTGCGGATTTGCTTTGCCATTTTAATATCTTGTTTCTGACACTAAAAGAACTTATTACTCGTACTTACGTACATAAACTCTTTTTTTATTAATATTGAGGAAGCACTGTCACTCCTATACGTAACTTGGTATGATATATAGCCCGCCGGCACCTTCAGTATACCCAATGGTGTGTGTGTGTGTGTGTGTGTGTGTGTGTGTGTGTGTGTGTGTGTGTGTGTGTGTGTGTGTGTGTGTGTTATTGCTTTCCCAAGAGAGTATTTATCACGTTCTCAAGTTATTGTCACGAGAGGAGAAGGAAGAAGAAGAACAGAAGGCACAAAATTATAAGGAAGAGATGAAATAAGAGAAACTAGATCAACAACATCTGCACTCAAGAGACATGCAAGCCCACGCCTGTAGTCATGATGTTAGAGAGTATAGCATTGAGTTAACCCTCCCTATCTTCAAGGTCAAAGCCAAGGTCAAGGTCATTTGGCCCTGTGGAGGTGTCCCAAACTCCAAACTAACTTGTATTAATATTTGGTGTCCCTATCTTTAACAGTAAACGCCCTATGGACTAAAACTGATTTATAAATGTTGTGACCTCGTTACCTTGAACTCTGACCTTTTACTTGAAAATCATTGCGACACGAGGTAGGCCCTAGTTCTATTCACATACTGAGTTAAGGTACCCCAGCATTATTTGCTATCGAGTTAGAGTGCAGACAAACAGATTAACAAACCAA
>JACEEZ010000091.1:276900-311900 GCA_016584305.1 Chionoecetes opilio | reverse complement strand
AAATGGAATTATTTATGACACTACATCTGATAATTTTCCTGTATTTGCGATATTTCTATCTGAAGACTCAACAAACGATAGTGATCAGTCATTCACTATTTCTTTTAGGAATTACTCTACTGAACAGATGGATGTCTTTAGAAAATGTTTAATTAATACTAATTGGGACTTAGTTTTTGCTTCAAAAAACTCAAATGTATGTTACAGTAATTTTCTAACTATTTTTCTGCCTTGTTTCAACAATCATTTCCCATTAATAACTAAAAAATGTAACTCCAAACATGTACGTAAACCATATATAACCCCAGATATAGTTAACATGATTAAAGAAAAAAATAGGGTCCAAAGGAAATATGCAAAACATCCCATTACGTATGGGGCAGTGTATCGCAGACTCCGCAACCAGGTAACCAGCAGAATAAACGCTGCACGAGCTACCTACTATCAAAATAAATTGTAAGAACATTCAGGCCAAATCAAAAACACTTGGAAAGTAATAAATGAAGTTTTAAACCGAAAAAGAATCAAAGCTTAGTGATATGTTCTTATTGAATGACCGTGAAATTACTGATCCTTGTGAAATAGCAAACAACTTCAATAATTATTTTGTGAGTATAGGAAGTAAACTAGCGGAGGATAGACAACAACAGTCAGATTTTCACGAATACTTACAAAATAGACAGATAGAAACATTTGCAATTACCCCTGTTACAGAAAATGAAATTTTAGAAGTTATTAATACTCTCCATGACTCTTCACCGGGCTGTGACGGGGTACCTATGAAATTGATTAAGGAAATCGCAACTCTGTTATCTCCCATTTTTCTGCATGTAATTAATTCGTCTTTTTCAAGTGGTATATTTCCAGATGCAATGAAAGTTGCAAGAATTACCCCAATATATAAGGCTGGAGATAGAAGAGAACTTAAGAACCACAGACCAATTTCAGTACTGAACTCATTTAGTAAAATTACTGAAAAATTAATGTGCATAAGAATATATAACTTTTGTCAAACCCGCAATATATTAACAGAAGCGCAGCATGGATTCAGACAGGGCAGATCCACAGAAACAGCACTTATCTCATTCACTAACGATACTTTGACATCTTTTGACAAAAGAAATTATACTGTAGCAACATTTTTAGACTTATCCAAGGCTTTTGACACAGTGGATCACCATATCCTATTAAACAAATTAGAGCATTACGGCATCAGAGGAACAACGAACAGATGGTTTAATTCATATCTAAGTAATCGTAAGCAGTATGTCCAGTACAACAACATGTCTTCATCTACTCTAAACATTTCTTCTGGTGTGCCTCAAGGATCCATATTGGGACCCTTGCTTTTCCTTTTATATATTAACGACATTACAAATTCTAGCACATCATTAGAATTCATTTTATTTGCAGACGATTGCACATTATATAAAAGCCACCCAGACTTACGCGTCTTGATGTCAACAGTCAATGAAGAATTAAATAATGTACACAAATGGATAAACAGTAATAAATTAACACTCAATTCTGAAAAATCTAATTACATGATTTTTCACAGAAATAAAACAAAACCACCTAATTTGAGTAAATTAAGAATTAATAACATGGAAATAAAAGAAGTTATAAGTACAAAATTCCTAGGAGTAACTATTGATAATAAATTATCTTGGAATGTGCACATAAAGAACGTAATTAATAAAGTAAATAAAATGAGTGGCATCTTGCAGCTCACACGTCACCAACTTAACAGGGAGGCACTGCGACATGTCTACCACACTCTAGTTTACCCCAACATTATATATTGTAACGCAGTTTGGGCCAGTGTGCCACCTTCTAATATAAAATCATTCATTATTTCACAGAAAAGAGTAATTAGAACAATTACGGGAAAAAGAAGATATGAACACACTAACAACCTGTTTTTAAATGCCAAATTACTAAAGATAAATGAAATAAATATATATTTTTGTGCTCTTTTTGTCTATAAATGTTTGCATAATTTGATAGAAAATACTTTTTTTCGGATTCGCATAAATGAAAGATACAGACTAAGAGGTGTTGATGTTTTAGAGATTCCAACAGTACTTTCAAACCAATCACAAACATGTATCGTGTATCACGGCGCGAAAATATGGAATGAATTACCGTTGGACTTAAAAACAAAACCTACCTTGACTAGTTTTAAACATTGTCTCAAAAAGTTCCTCTTATTGCAATACCAGCAACAGTAATCAGACATAATTTGTGTATATATGTGTATAAGTATATTCATGTGTATGTGTAGATAGGAATCTGTATGAATATGTATGTTATTTATGTGTACTTTGTACTCGTATGTGTATGTTTATGTATGCGAATTTGCTCGTATGTGTGTGTATGCGAATTTGCTCGTATGTGTGTGTATGCGTATTTGCTCGTATGTGTGTGTATGCGTATTTGCTCGTATGTGTGTGTATGCGTATTTGCTCGTATGTGTGTGTATGCGTATTTGCTCGTATGTGTGTGTATGCGTATTTGCTCGTATGTGTGTGTATGCGTATTTGCTCGTATGAACATGTGTATGTATGTGTGCATATTTACTCGTATGTATATGTATGTGTATTCGCTCGTATGTGTATGTGTGTGTATTTGCTCATATGTGTATGTGGGTGTGTGTATTCGCTTGTATGTGTATGTGTGTGTGTGTATTTGCTCATATGTGTATGTGTGTGTGTGTATTTGCTCATATGTGTATGTGGGTGTGTGTATTTGCTCATATGTGTATGTGTGTGTATTTGCTCGTATGTGTATGTGTGTGTATTTGCTCATATGTGTATGTGTGTGTGTGTATTTGCTCATGTGTGTATGTGTGTGTGTGTATTTGCTCATATGTGTATGTGGGTGTGTGTATTTGCTCGTATGTGTATGTGGGTGTGTGTATTTGCTCATATGTGTATGTGGGTGTGTGTATTTACTCATGTGTATGTGTGCGTATTTGATCGTATGTGTATGTGTGCGTATTTGATCGTATGTGTATGTGTGTGTATTTGCTCATATGTGTATGTGGGTGGGTGTATTTGCTCGTATGTGTATGTGTGTGTATTTGCTCATATGTGTATGTGTGTGTATTTGCTCATATGTGTATGTGGGTGTGTGTATTTGCTCGTATGTGTATGTGTGTGTATTTGCTCATATGTGTATGTGTGCGTATTTGATCGTATGTGTATGTGGTGTTGTATTTGCTCGTATGTGTATGTGGGTGTGTGTATTTGCTCGTATGTGTATGTGTGTGTATTTGCTCATAGTGTATGTGTGCGTATTTGATCGTATGTGTATGTGTGTGTATTGCTCATATGTGTATGTGGGTGTGTGTATTTGCTCGTATGTGTATGTGTGTGTATTTGCTCGTATGTGTATGTGTGTGTATTTGCTCATATGTGTATGTGTGTGTGTGTATTTGCTCGTATGTGTATGTGTGTGTATTTGCTCATATGTGTATGTGTGTGTGTGTATTTGCTCATATGTGTATGTGGGTGTGTGTATTTGCTCATATGTGTATGTGGGTGTGTGTATTTACTCATGTGTATGTGTGCGTATTTGATCGTATGTGTATGTGTGTGTATTTGCTCATATGTGTATGTGTGTGTATTTGCTCATATGTGTATGTGGGTGTGTGTATTTGCTCGTATGTGTATGTGTGTGTATTGCTCATATGTGTATGTGTGTGTATTTGCTCATATGTGTATGTGTGTGTGTGTATTTGCTCGTATGTGTATGTGTGTGTATTTGCTCATATGTGTATGTGTGTGTGTGTATTTGCTCATATGTGTATGTGGGTGTGTGTATTTGCTCGTATGTGTATGTGTGTGTATTTGCTCATATGTGTATGTGTGCGTATTTGATCGTATGTGTATGTGTGTGTATTTGCTCATATGTGTATGTGGGTGTGTGTAATTTGATCGTATGTGTATGTGTGTGTATTTGCTCATATGTGTATGTGTGTGTATTTGCTCATATGTGTTGTGTGTGTGTATTTGCTCGTATGTATGTGTGTGTATTTGCTCATATGTGTATGTTTGTGTGTATTTGCTCATATGTGTATGTGGGTGTGTGTATTTGCTCGTATGTGTATGTGTGTGTATTTGCTCATATGTGTATGTGTGCGTATTTGATCGTATGTGTATGTGTGTGTATTTGCTCATATGTGTATGTGGGTGTGTGTATTTGCTCGTATGTGTATGTGTGTGTATTTGCTCATATGTGTATGTGTGTGTATTTGCTCATATGTGTATGTGGGTGTGTGTATTTGCTCGTATGTGTATGTGGGTGTATTTGCTCATATGTGTATGTGGGTGTGTGTATTTGCTCGATGTGTGTGTGTGTGTATTTGCTCATATGTGTAAAGTGGGTGTGTGTATTTGCTCGTATGTGTGTGTGTGTGTATTTGCTCATATGTGTATGTGGGTGTGTGTATTTGCTCGTATGTGTATGTGTGTGTATTTGCTCATATGTGTATGTGGGTGTGTGTATTTGCTCGTATGTGTATGTGTGTGTATTTGCTCATATGTGTATGTGGGTGTGTGTATTTGCTCGTATGTGTATGTGTGTGTATTTGCTCATATGTGTATGTGGGTGTGTGTATTTACTCATGTGTATGTGTGCGTATTTGATCGTATGTGTTTGTATATGTATACGTATTTAGTCGTATGTGTATTTATTTGTATGTGTTTAATTAATTAGATATCTTCAAGTGTGTATATATATAGGAGCCTTTTAAGAGAGTTTACTCTCAACAGGCTCAGCCAATTTTATATAATTATGCATTATGTTTTTATTACATGTATAACTGTTTGGCTAAATAAATGTATAAATCTAAAAATCTCTCTCTCTCTCTCCTCTCTCTCATTCTTCTCTCTCTCTCTCTCTCTCTCTCCTCTCTCTCTCTTCTCTCTCTCTCTCTCTCTCTCTCTCTCTCTCTCTCTCTCTCTCTCTCTCTCTCTCTCTCTCTCTCTCTCTCTCTCTCTCTCTCTCTCTCTCTCTCTCTCTCTCTCTCTCTCTCTCTCTCTCTCTCTCTCTCTCTGAATATAGCAGGTTTGTACTTCTACCAGTAAAGTCGCCAGGACAACTTTTTTTTCTGTTTACAGACGTGTGGTGGCGTTAATACTTACATTTCTACATCCATGATTTCAGGAAAGTTAGAAGGGGCTATCTGGAGACTCTGTGTCATTTTGTGTCTTCATCTGTATACTAGTATGGCTATAAATGAACAAATGACAAAAATATCTGCAAAGTGGCTACCAACAAAAAAGTCGCCATCTAGTGTTTATTTACTGAGTGTCCTCCCGCAGCCGTCGTCGCCCGAAAAAAAACGAGTAGTGAAATTTGAAATCGTATATACTCGCAGATACAAAGCATAAAACAACACTGAAACAGGGTAGATTATACAATCATGATATAAACTACTGTGTATCATCTTCAGTGGCACATAAAAATCAGTAGTAATGCTATAATTCGTAATATATGGCGCCTGGCGACATGATTGCAGGTGGCGACTTTACTGTTATCTACGGTAGCAGTAGATTCTTACTTTTCAAAAAAAATTGATTTATATTTTATTAAACAAGAAAATATAGCAACAACTTATTTTCTCAATAAGATGTATGAATTTTCTCATTCATAGTACTTTGTATATCTATTTATCTAGAATGTAACATATGCTTAACAATACGTTAATACATTCTCTCTCTCTCTCTCTCTCTCTCCTCTCTCTCTCTCTCTCTCTCTCTCTCTCTCTCTCCTCTCTCTCTCTCTCTCTCTCTCTCTCTCTCTCTCTCTCTCTCTCTCTCTCTCTCTCTCTCTCTCTCTCTCTCTCTCTCTCTCTCTCTCTCTCTCTCTCTCTCTCTCTCTCTCTCTCTCTCTCTCTCTCTCTCTCTCTCTCTCTCTCTCTCTCTCGCTCTCTCTCTCTCCTCTCTCTCTCTCTCCTCTCTCTCTCTCTCTCCTCCTCCTCTCTCCTCGCTCTCTCTCTCTCTCTCCTCTCTCTCTCCTCTCTCTCTCTCTCATTCTTATTATATATATATATATATATATATATACTTATATTATTATATATATATATATTATATATTATATATATATATATATTACTATTATATATAATATATTATATATATATATAATATATATATCTAGTATATAATATATAATAGACATATACCCGTGCTCAACTATTATCCTGTAAATATTTGTTACTACGACCCTTTTCACAAAAAACTATTCTTCTTTGAGGAAATAATATAAACAAAGTATTATTTACACATCAAAAGATGTAACAATTCTTATAATAAGAATTTCACGAATGTATGAAAATACAAGTTTTTCAACATTTTGGGCTGCAAAATAAACCAAAATCTGCTTATTTGGTTTTATCCATTTTACAATGAACTATTGACCCTAGACGAAATCGAACATATAAATTATGTCCAGCTTAACGAGATCTACCTAGTCATCTATCTGTGGTTTCTTAGCAAATCAATTTTTTGAGATATAATAAGTTTTTTGACCTTTACAAAACTTTGATTTATTGGATTATTTATTGATGAAATTTTAATCTATTTATATAAGAGGGACCACAGTCGCAGGCTCAATCGTTTATACTCTATACCGTTTTCGCCTAGCTGCTACGGTTCTTGAGATATCAATGAAAATGTGTTTTTCACGACATTTTCCAAGGATGCAATCAAAATTTGGCCAAATTTGTTTTGGCCCCAGATTTTGATGACACTTGGTTCCTATTAGCTTTCGTACGTGCTGATCACGAATCTGGACTTAGTTTTTCGATATATTGTTTTGAAATTTATTTTTTGAGCCGTTTTCTAGCTTATATATATATATATATATATATATATATATATATATATATATATATATATATATATATATATATATATATATATATATATATATCACATATATATATATATATAATATATATATATATATATATATATTATATATATATATATATATATATATTATATATATATCCCCGTAAACATATCTTTTACGCCCGTTTGCTGCTATTATCTTAGCAATATATATAAATACACAACAAATAAACATATAATAACCCAGGCTATACTTACGTAGGACAGAGTAAAAGCAAATATCTTTCACCATACGGTGTGTTGCTACGCGCGCGTTTTCTTTGGGTCTGCCTTAAAACTCCTCCATTTCCCACACTTGAATCGGAGTGCCAGAGCGGAGTACAGTTGGTGAATATGCGGCCGGGTTTCATGCTCTGTCTTCCATCTAGATCAGTAGTTCTCAACTGGTGTTCCATGATAACTTTTTTAATGGTCCACACGATGTTCACAATATTTGGAAATGAACTGAAATATATATGAAACCCAAATGTTAGCTGTCTAATATTATTTTAATTATTTCTGAAAAATACTTTACTCTATATTTATAGGAGATATATTTATAACCAACCCTTTACCTAAGTTTAAAATCTACCCTTTTTCATCATATCTCTAAAGTCAAAAAGGAGATGGTCCATGATTTTTTTTTTAAATTGGGCTAGTGGTCCATGGCTTGAAACGAGTTGAGAACCAGTGACCTAGATGGCAGATCTCTCTCTAGCTTCCTTGGCCTGGCAACTAGCGGCCTTTTTGTTATTTATTTTTCCTTGGTCAGTGGTCAGTTCCTTATGAAGTAAAAAAAAAAGTATTAGTGTTAACAGTAGTCGTAGAAATTATGATAAAAATAATATATATTTTTCGAAGTGTCATAAATGAAAACAATTAATTTCCAGCTGTCACGGAAGGGAGAAAAAATTAAGTGATTAAAACTGTCAATCAGTCTGGCCGTCCCGCGAACCTCCTCCCCCTCTATCTCTCTCTCCCTCTCTCCCTCCGTCCTTCCCTTCTCCTGTGTGTGTCCCCTACCCCCCGATACACCACCACCACCACCACCACCACCACCACGTCCCCCTCAACAAGTTCTCTCAAAGCCGCGATTAACTTTATTTCCAACTCAATTATTTTAGTTTTTTACTTCATACGTTGTTAATTGCAAGCTGAAGTGATGTGCTAGCTACTCTCTTTTTTTTCATTTTGAGTGTACGTGTATATATGAGACAATGAATAACGTTTAATGCAATCGTGATGTTGTTTATACAATATCTTTCATTATTTTTCAACTGAGGCTTCTTGTTTTCTAATTAAGAATGAATGATCAACGTTATAATTTCTCTCACTGCATGACGTAGCAATGGAACTTTTCTTTGGCATTCTCCCATTTTTTCGTGTGATTTTTATGATGTGATGTGGTTTGGTCTAACTTTTTTTTTTTTTCCACCCGACTACCCTCAGTGATTTGTTTATTTTCTCCTTTTTGCAAATGCACACACACACACACACACACACACACACACACACACACACACACACACACACACACACACACACACACACACACACACACACACACACACACACACACACACACACACACACACACACACACACACACACACACACACACACACACACACACACTATCAGGCCTTGGGTGAATGACGCATACAAAAATAAAATACTAGATCTGTGGATAGTATCGCGGCGCGCCATTATGTGATCCCGCGTTCGATTCCTGCTCAAGGCTTAAATTTTTGCTGACAAAAACGAGTAGTTACTGTCTTCCTTGAGCAAGGGGATGGGGTGTTTGTGGTGTCAGGTCTCAGCATTACCCAAAGATCGGTCCTATGAGCTTTAAGTTTCTTTTGGGAAGGTGATAGCTGGTGATCGCGAGTCTAACGCGTGATCAAGGAGGTGAATAACACACACACACGCACAGTGACACACACACACACACACACACAAAACACACAAAACACACACACACACACACACACACACACACACACACACACACACACACACACACACACACACACACACACACACACACACACACACACAACACAACACAACACAACACAACACAACACAACACAACACAACACAACACAACACAACACAACACAACACAACACAACACAACACAACACAACACACACACGATCATTTCTTAGATTTCCAGCCTCTGCGATAAACCAGGCAAGGAGGAAACGAGGAGGTGCGTGAATAGAACGTTCCTGTAAATGAGGTTTTCCTGCTGCAATGTTCTGTAAATTGTCGCGCATTTGTCTGTCTGTCCGTGTCCCGTCTTGGCTCATCGGTCTGCCTTCACGCCACTCTGTCTGCCGCCGCTTTGCTCTGCCTTCATATCGGCTTCAATGTCTCTTCTTATTTCTGTTTGTTTGATATAAAAGCTTTCCCATCTCTGTCGGTTTGTCTCTACTTGTTCGACTGCCTGTCTGTCTGTCTATGTTTGTTTCTATACACGTTAGATTTTTACTGATCACTATGTGTGTATGTTTGTTTCAATGTTATTTTTTTACCATAATTTGTTTCCATTTATCTTTATTTTTCACGCCCTTTCTTATTTTTCTCACTTTTTTCCTTTCCTCCTTTTATTTCAGCTTCTTCCACGTCCCATCTCCTCATCTTTTCTCTCCTCCACTGCCCTATTCCCTCCCTCCTTCCTTCCTCCTCTCCCTCCTCCCTACCTCTTTCCTCAAGGTGTAATTTCATGCTCAGGTATAAAGGGTTAAGATGAAGGTGGTGGTGGTGGTGGTGGGGGTGGTGGTGGTGGTGGTGGTGGTGGTGGTGGGGGTGGTGGTGGTGGTGGTGGAGGTGGGGGGGGGGGGGGGGGGGGTTGAGGTGACTGCTCTGAGGTGAGAAAAATAGTTAGAAAAAGAGATGAGAATGATGGAAATTTAAGAGACTAGTCAGGCAAAGTTTGAGCTTAAATAGTGTTATTACAAGGCGGAAGAGGAGGAGTAGAGGCAGGAAGTAGAGAAGGATTAAGAAGAGGAGGAGGAAGGAAATGATGCTTGTGGTGGTGTGGTGGTCGTGGTGAAAATGAATAAGAACTTTAAAGAGAATGTTAAAAATCTCTCTCTCTCTCTCTCTCTCTCTCTCTCTCTCTCTCTCTCTCTCTCTCTCTCTCTCTCATCTCTCTCTTCTTCTCTCTCTCTCTCTCTCTCTCTCTCTCTCTCTCTCTCTCTCTCTCTCTCTCTCTCTCTCTCTCTCTCTCTCTCTCTCTCTCTCTCACTTTTACTCTACTCTAATCTACTCTACTCTTCTACCTCTCTATCTTTACCTCTAATTCTCCTTTAACTCTTAATTCCACTTGAAACAAAATAGAAAAATAATAACTTCTCATAACATTCCTAAAGTCACATTTACACCACTAATTACTCTTTATTGACTTGGGACTTTTCATTACTCATCTTCTCCGTTCCAGGCAAACACGTGGAGTTGACTCGGCAGCGGGATTTCCTCATGCATAGAAGACCCAATATTAAATCCCTGGCGAGATTTATACGTGGAGTGAATACCCTTCCTTCGTTGTCCTTAGTGGCATGAGGTATTTATTTTATTGTTTTCTTCACTTTGGTATTGTGTGTATATTGTGCTGGGTCATTGATTGTTTTAACCCCTTCACGCCCAGATCTTTCATTTGCTATATGAAATCGTCTGTTGTTAGCCATAAAATTACGAAAAGTGACTGAATATACCAAATTAGTTCGTCGACAAGGATACTAAACAGGTCATATCTATTAAAATATTGCTTCTATTCATCAAAAATCGTCTAATGGCCTACCTAAATTACAATGGAAATAACGTTCTGGGCCTCAAGGGGTTAAGGGGTGCTGTTACTGAGATGTTAAAAAGGTCGCTGCTGAAGTTTCAAAAGGTGTTTAAGGGTGTTGATAAAGGGATGGGAAAGGGTGGTGAAGTGAAGGGGCGTTAATGTTGATGTTAATTAAAGGGTTCTGGTGACGATGATGGATGGCTATTTTTTATATGAAATATGTGTAGGAGAAAAACATCACGAAAAATCCAGTGACTATTTACAATTTTACATGAAGGTATTCGTTGTTGCCTGTGTGTATGTGTGTGTGTGTGTGTGTCTGTGTGTGTGTGTGTGTCTGTGTGTGTGTGTGTGTGTGTGTGTGTGTGTGTGTGTGTGTGTGTGTGTGTGTGTGTGTGTGTGTGTGTGTGTGTGTGTGTGTGTGTGTGTGTGTGTGTGTGTGTGTGTGTGTGTGTGTAAGTAAGTAAGTAAGTAAGTTTTATTTCCATAGCAATTATATACATATATACATAACAATTTAAATAAATTTTGGAATGAATCTGTCGAGCCAAGGCTCCTTGACAGATATATTTCTATTAAAAAAAAAATACAATTTAGCTGAGGAGCATCAAATATACATTATAGTATACATCAGTATACAAGAGAGAAAAACAGATTCATGAACTTTGACACTATCTACATTATTTATTGAGTGGTATTTCTACAAATTTTGTTGCGTGAATAGATACTTTTTTATCTTATATTTAAATTGAGGAATACTACCCGAATTACACATAGTTTTCAAGTCAGTTGGTAAAGTATTCCATAATTGAGGACCAAAATAAAAGATGCTGTTCCTGAAGAGAGTTGTTCGATATGGCGGACAAACTAAATTAACATTATTATTTGTGTGTTATTATTTGTGTAACATTAGTGTGTGTGTGTGTGTGTGTGTGTGTGTGTGTGTGTGTGTGTGTGTGGTGTGTGTGTGTGCGTGTGTGTGTGTGCGTGTGTGTGTGTACAGCTGGCAGTGTTCACTTCAATGGTATGAGCTCCATTGAAAACGTTGTGGTGGTACTCGAGAACAGTGAATATAGAAAGAGACAGATAGACAGACAAGTAGACATACAGACAGGCAGACAAGTAGACATACAGACAGGCAGACAAGTAGACATACAGACAGGCAGACAAGTAGACATACAGACAGGCAGACAAGTAGACATACAGACAGGCAGACAAGTAGACATACAGACAGGCAGACAAGTAGACATACAGACAGGCAGACAAGTAGACATACAGACAGGCAGACAAGTAGACATACAGACAGGCAGACAAGTAGACATACAGACAGGCAGTCAAGTAGACATACAGACAGAGAGACAAGTAGACATACAGAGAGGCAGACAAGTAGACATACAGACAGGGAGACAAGTAGACATACAGACAGGCAGACAAGTAGACATACAGACAGAGAGACAAGTAGACATACAGACAGGCAGACAAGTAGACATACAGACAGAGAGACAAGTAGACATACAGACAGGCAGACAAGTAGACATACAGACAGGCAGACAAGTAGACATACAGACAGGCAGACAAGTAGACATACAGACAGGCAGACAAGTAGACATACAGACAGGCAGACAAGTAGACATACAGACAGGCAGACAAGTAGACATACAGACAGGCAGACAAGTAGACATACAGACAGGCAGACAAGTAGACATACAGACAGGCAGACAAGTAGACATACAGACAGGCAGACAAGTAGACATACAGACAGGCAGACAAGTAGACATACAGACAGGGAGACAAGTAGACATACAGACAGGCAGACAAGTAGACATACAGACAGAGAGACAAGTAGACATACAGACAGGCAGACAAGTAGACATACAGACAGGCAGACAAGTAGACATACAGACAGAGAGACAAGTAGACATACAGACAGGCAGACAAGTAGACATACAGACAGGGAGACAAGTAGATATACAGACAAGCAAACAGAAATATTACGGACAAGGGTACTTTGGAATATCCTTACGTCTCTGCATTTTCTACATAGCGTAAAAAATAAATTAGGTCACTTAAACGAGAAGGAAGAAAGCCCCGTTCTTTTAATACTCGCTGCAGATGATTTTCCCTCCCATTAACCAGCAAAATTATTCTTTCTGAGGCGCCGCCGTCCTGCTTGGGAAGTGACGGGCGCACTGCCGAAGAAAGAAAGAAAAATCGTGCATCATATTAAGAGGAGGAGGATGTTGAGTAGGTGTAAGAGGAAGAGACAAGTTGTGAAGAGGAAAAGTTGGTGACGCGAAAAGGAATTGTTAATGAGAAGAGAAGAGGAAAAAGATAATGTGCTGGAAATTTTAGAAGAAATATAAAGTTCTGATCGCCAGCACGGTTTTCGTTAAAGGCGATCTTCTTACCTAACTGAATCCTCTTTTAGGGGTTTTGATGATTTCTTTGCTGTTTCCTTTGACATATCAAAAGCTTTTGATAGAGTCTGTCACAAATCATTAATTTCCAAACTACCCTTTTTCGGTTTCTATCCCTCCCTGTGCACCTTCATCTCTAGTTTTTTAACAGTTTTATTGTAGACGGATTTTGGTCTTCTAAGTAAAGCTATTAATAGTGGTGGTTCTCAGGGCTGATGTCCTATCAAACACTCTCTTTTTATTATTTATAAATTATCTTCTAACTCAATGTTTTATTCACTCCTACGCTGATGACTCTGCCCTCCAATTTTCAACGTCGCTCACTAGACGTTTAACTCAACAGGAATTAAGTGACTCACAGATAGATGCCACAGAGCGCCTAACTTCTGATCTTTCTTGAATTTCTGAATGGGGCAAAGCAAACCTTATTTAGTTCAATGCCTCAAAAACCCAATTATTTCACCTATCTATTCGACATAACCTTCCATACAACTATCCCCTCTTCCTCAATGACAAACAACTGTCTTCCTCTTCAATAATTAACATTCTTAGGCTATCCTATACTAAAAATTTCAACTGAAAATTTCGCATCTCATCTCTTGCTAAAACAGCTTCTGAGAAGTTTGGTGTCCTGTGGCGTCTGCGTCCATTATTTTCTCCCTCCCAGCTGCTTGCTCTGTTCAGGGGCCTTATCCACCCATGTATGGAGTGTCTCACATGTTTTGGGGGGATCCATTCTATATATACAGCTCTCCGAAACAGGGTGGAGTCAAAAGCTTTTCGTCTCATTAATTCCTCTCCTCTGACTGACTGTCTTCAATCTTTAAATCACCGCCGCAATGTTGCTTCTCTTGCTATCTTCTACCGTTATGTTCATGCTCACTGCTCTACTGAACTTGTTAACTGCATGCCTCCCCCCTCCCGCGGCCTCGCTGCACAAGACTTTCTACTCATTCTCATCCTTATTCTGTCCATCTCCCTGGTACGTTTTGCTCGGTGCGATTATCACGATTATCGCTCTACGATGATTGTCCAACGATGATCGCTGCACGATAATAGAGGGTGTACTATTTTGCTTCGAGCGTCTGTGTCTATGCGATTTTCAACGAGACAGCTTATTTTTTCACCAGTCATGTGGCGGAAGTGTCCCATGAAGTATCCCATGTCGCTAGAAAATGGCTTTGAGCAAATTGAGTAGAAGGAGAAGGTTGTTAATTAAATATATAAAATACATGAATAAAATATATAAATATAATATAAAACATATAAATAAAATACGGTACGTATAAATAAATTTAGGTTACAAAGCCTAGTTCCGACTTGTTACCAGAGCACATCGAGTCGATTATCAACTTGGTTGTTATTAAACAAAAAACAGCAACAGACATAAAAAATATACTTACAAAATAGGTATGTTCAGATGAATGCAAAAGATTTCATATAAATATAATAGTCATATAATGTAATTTGTAGTTATATAAATATACAACAGAAAATGACAAATTGAACATCACTACGTTTTATTAAGCCATAAAATATTAACACAAAACGAAAAAAGCCTTGGGTGAAATATAAACAAGAATCAAACTCACCTGGTTTTCCAACTTTGGCGGCGACTTCTGCCCAGACGTTGTCTTTTACTCGTTGGTCCTGGTATTTGGGATGTGAGAGCTGCCACAACGAGGGATGTTTCGCAACTTCCTCCACAAGGATCTCATCCTGTTCATCGGAAAGCTTGAGAGCCATGATGAGGCAGACACTCCTTCCAATTCAAATGTTCGTTTGCGATTGCGATTATATTCACCCCCCAGCCGTGCGACTATTCGGAGCCAACGATGATCGTTAGCGACTCTAGCGGCAGTCGCTCGAAGCAAAACAGCCCCATTCAAAAACAAAGAATTAGTGCCTAGACAATCGTTTGACGATCATCGTTGAGCCATGAACGATCATCGTTGAGGGATAATCGCACCGAGCAAAACGTACCTTAATGCAAGAGTTAACCAGTATCTTCACACTTTCATTCCTTTCACTGGTAAACTCTGGAACTCTCTTTCTGCTTTTCTTTTTCCACCTTCCTACAACTTACATTACTTTAAAAGAGGAGTATCAAGACACCTCACAAACTAAATTGGCCCACCCACTTTATATAATCTCTTACTGTCTGGTTTATAAGGGCTGGCAGCTTTTTTCTTTTTTTTACCTTGGCCAGTCCCTTATGATGTAAGAAAAGAATACAATAATGAATTGAAATTATGTTAGGTAATGTCAGAGATGCTTTTTTTGTCATGTATTTTGAAGTGTTCGAAGGAATATAGTGCCATAGGACCTCTGATGTCTGGCACATTCCCCTTTTTGGCATTATTTAATTTGCATTTATTTCATTTGCATTTAATTTAATCAATCGAAGGAAAATATGGAGTGACAAAGAGATGGAGTATAAATATTTTGATTAGGAATTTACACGTTAATGGGATATCAAACAAAGAAAGATGAAAAAATTTCGAGTTTACGGATGATAGGAATAAGAGAAAACAGAGACTGAGCTCTCTCTAGAGTTTACAGTTGATAGGAATGAAATAATAAATAAAGAAAAGGCTCACATTGGTTTATAGGAGACAGGAATGAAAAAAAATCAAAGCGTTCCAGAGTTTACAAGTGACAAAGAAATAGATGAATGAATTATATGTACGAGGAGAGGGAAGAAACATTACATTGACAGACTTCCACAGAGAAAATCGAACCTGTGTCCTCTCAGCATATATCGCCGAGATTAACCTTTCCACCACCTCCTCAATCGCATGCACCGTACAGCATGTGATATAAGGAGATAGAGAGATAGATAAAGGAGGAAAATGAGGAGCAGAATAAGGGGGAATAAGAAGAGGAAGGCCAAGATGACGAGGAGGAGGAGGAGGAGAAACCATTTTAATTAAGAAAAATCAAAGAGTTACAAAATCAAATTAAAGTCTGTAATTAAAGATTCACTGAGAGTTAAGAACGTAAAGAAAAAAAGGAACGAGAGAGAGAAAAAAAAATTGTTGGACTGTTGAAAGCACTAAGGCAATCTGATCAGTATAAACAAGTCTCTCCCTCTCTCTCTCTCTCTCTCTCTCTCTCTCTCTCTCTCTCTCTCTCTCTCTCTCTCTCTCTCTCTCTCTCTCTCTCTCTCCCCCCAGCACTCAAGGGTACATGGAAAAGGAGAAAAAGGAGGAAAATGAGAAGGAAGACGAGGAGGAGGAGGTTAGGAAGAGGTGTAAGAGGAGCAGCCCAAGAGGAAAGAGGAGAAAAATCGGGCGAGATGGTAGGAACGAGTGGAGAGAAGTGAGGTAAAGTGATGATGGGGGGAAGGGGGAGAGGAGTGAAGGAGAGTGAAGAGAGAGGAATTCTCATGAGACTTGTTGTGGAATAGTGGAGGGAGGGAGAGAAGGAGGGAAGAGAGAGGGGGAGGAGGGAGGGAGGGAGAGAGAGGGAGAGGAGGGAGGGAGAGGGGGAGAGGAGGGAAGAGACAGGCAGACAGACGAGGAGTGAAGGACGCGAAATGGAGAAGCAAGAAGAAAGAAGAGCATGAAAGAAGAAAAAAAGATAATGAGAATGGACGAAACTGGAAGCTATGAAAAAATCTAGAAAAAGAAATCTAAATTGGGTAAATGATTGACAAGCAAGAAAGAGAGAGAGAGAGAGAGAGAGAGAGAGAGAGAGAGAGAGAGAGAGAGAGAGAGAGAGAGAGAGAGAGAGAGAGAGAGAGGAGAGGAGAGAGAGAGAGAGAGAGAGGGGAGAGGAGAGAATGAGAAAGAGAATTACGCATTACAGTGAGAGGAAATCAGTTAAATAAGAAATGGGGGAAATCTCAAAGCCGAGCGACCCACAAATTTTAAAACAGTTTCCCGGGAAAAAGAGTTCATTTGATCGTGCCATTTCAGGAGTAGAATTTGGGCCACAGGCGGTGAAGTCCGTGGAAAATATTGAAATAAAAATCAGTTTCCTCCTAAGGGAGAGAGAGAGAGAGAGAGGAGAGAGAGAGAGAGAGAGAGAGAGAGAGAGAGAGAGAGAGAGAGAGAGAGAGAGAGAGAGAGAGAGAGAGAGAGAGAGAATTAGAGACAGACAGATAGAGACATTAAAGGCTTTCTCATTAGGGAATCCAAAGAAGACTTAATCTTTTGAGTTCGTCAGAAGTACGCTCGTTCAATCAGACTCTATTCATGTCCACACCAAGCAGCCAGGCACACACACACACACACACACACACGCGCACACACACACACACACACACACACACACACACACACACACACACACACACACACACACACACACACACACACACACACACACACACACACACCACACACACACACACACACACACACACACACACACACACACCACACACACACACAACACACACACACACACACAGAGAGAGAGAGAGAGAGAGAGAGAGAGAGAGAGAGAGGAGAGAGGAGAGAGAGAGGAGAGAGAGAGAGAGAGAGGAGAGAGAGAGAGAGAGAGAGACACACACACACAGACAAACAGACGGATAGGCAAACAGGCTGACTCTCAGATAGACATACACTCAAAGAGGCTGATAGATAGACATGTATACTCGACGCACGTTAAGTTGGCGAAAATGGGGCCCCCTCACTCCTCCCTTTCGAACGCACGGGATTGGCTGAGGTGTTGGGTGTTGGGGCTATAGGGCAGAATTTGGTGCTTGGAACTTGGCCTTCTCACCCAACACCCAACACCTCAGCCAATCCAGTATCAAGTCAACCGTGCCGTGTCATATCCAAGCCGTGTTATAGTCAAGCAGACATACAAATAGACAGTCAGACTGTAAATTAATCTGTAGTCAGAATAAAGTCAGACTGTAAAGTCAGTCCATAAATTAATGGAAACTGTGATATGAGACAAGGTGGTACATTTCTTGGAAGAAAATGATCTGATCAAAAACTCCCAACACGGCTTTCGTAATAAACGCTCTTGCCTAACAAATTTACTAGACTTTTTAAATGACGTATACATAACGTTTGACGAGACGAAAGCATTAGATGTAATTTATCTTGACTTACAGGAAGCATTTGACAAAGTCCCCCATAAGCGTTTACATAAAAAATTACTGGAAATAACTGGAAATGTTTTCAAGTGGCTTGGAGACTGGCTTTCTGAGAGGAAGCAGTGAGTCGTAATCAATGGAAAAGCATCTAGCTGCCGTGGAGCTATTGCTATTATTTTGCTTCTAACACGTAGAAACTGTAGTGGTAGAAAGTAGTCACACAGGCAGCCGTGTTTGGCCCAGTAGAGTTGTTGTTGTTGTCTGTTCTTCCTTTGTATATTCTTTTGTATATTCCTTGCTGATGAAACTATAGATGCAGTCTTGGGAAACTCACAAGAAATCTGATTCAACTCCTCCTCCTCCTTTTACAGAGCTGTCAGAGTGGGAAGGAGCATGAGAAAACTTGAGGCATTCCTGGCCACTTTGGGTGAAGGTTCTGAAGGGAGGGAGGAGAGAGGAAAGAAGGGTTCTGAAGGGAAGGAGGGGGAGGGAAGAAGGGCTAAAAACGCTCAAGCCACAAAAAGGTAACTTTACGTCCTGAGGGAATGTGAATAGGGCAAGGAGGAGGAAGGGGGGGGGAGGTTAGAAAAGCACCGAGAGAAAAAATGGAGGGGACGTGAAAGAGGAGGAAAGCTTTTAAGTTAAATGGGTTGCAATTGTGGTTAAAAATGATGAACGAATGGAGGGAAACCGTAAAAATTAGACGTAAGAAAAAGTAACGATGAAGTGAGAGATGAGAGCAGATAAAGAAAGAGAGAGAGAGAGAGAGAGAGAGAGAGAGAGAGGGGGAGAGAGAGAGAGAGAGAGAGAGAGAGAGAGAGAGAGAGAGAGTAACAAAGAAATAGAGAGGGAGAGGGAATGGAATGGAGGTTAGGGAGGGAAGAGAATAAGATTAAAGTCAGTTTTATGGTGAATACATTTACATTGATAGAGTAAAGATCAAAAGAATGTGTAGATATGGCTTCAGAGCGACGTACCCTGCAACCTCGTCACACAAGCGGATGCGATGCCAGTTCCTCTTATTCAATGGATACCTACGTCGGGCAAGTTTGTATTGATATTGGAAAAACTGTCTATGAGATGTACGGTACGTGTATTAGACGAGTGCTGAACGTGACTACTTTTGCCGGGAAATGAAACACCTCCTATAATTATCCCTAAACAGCATTGCACGTCTATGAAATTAAATATTTATGATAGTTTTGGTTTCTGGTTTGCCGCGTTTTTTTTTTTTTTTTTTTTTTTTTTGTGACAATCTAGCAAGCCTTTCTTTTTTCTTTTTTCTTTCTTTTTTTTCTTTCATTCAGTTACAAGGCTGAGAAGAATGCAATGTGAATCGCTCTCTGCCTGACTGTTTGCTCATATAGTACATGTCATTGTTTTGGTCGTGTGTGTGTGTATGTGTGTGTGTAGATAATGTTCAAAGATGAGAGGCGGAGGTAAAAGTTAATCTCATGTTGTATAGATGCGTAAATGTTTGCTGGTTAATAAAGAAAGAAAAGGGAGGTTGTATATCGAAAGGGAAAATAAAACATGCTTGGTTGGAAAGATGTATTTGGGCGACTTTCCTTCAGGATATATGACTTTATGCATTAATTATTTTATTTTATTTTTATATATTATATTTATCAATTTATTTATTTATTTATTTATTTATGTATTTATATATTTTACTCTATATTGTTGACATGTATTTTCCTGAGGACGTAGTTTATCAATGCAGCACTCAATTTGTAATGGTTCATTTTCTATTTGTTACTAAGGAGAAGTAGTAGTAATAATAATAATAATAATAATAATAATTTTACTCTCGCCCGGAGGCATACAGACAAAACAAAGCAACAAGAACAAGCCAAGGAGTTAGCTTAAGTACTTGAGCAAAAACAAAAACAAAAACATAGTATAGGCACATTAGGGGACATATCAAAGTACTACAAAAATTCAGTGGTTCTCAAACTTTCTGGCATCGTTACCCCCAGCAGTGCTGTGATAGATCACCATTACCGCTACCCCATTCCTCTTCAGTTATGTGAAGTTAAAGGAAAGAAAAATATTGGAATGCTTAATTTTTAATGCATTTTATATGTAAGAAATTCATTTTACTTAAGAAATACAGAATTTAGACATTATTCCTTTGACAAAAACATAAAATTAAAACATTGTTCCTCTCATTACAAATTGGAAATAAAGCATTATTTGTTTGGTAATTAATATAAACTAGACATTACTGCTGCATTATTAATGTGAAACATGGCATTGTTTGTCCTTTAATGAAATATCAGTGCAAGGGTCTGTAGATGATAGTGCACATCGCATATCAGCATCTGCGTCTTTCAGCTGGTTCCTGGCTTTGGTTTTAATACAAACTAAAGCCGAGAAACCAGCCTCGCAACGGTAAGTTGTGGCAAAAGGGATGAGCACATTAAGAGCTCTCTGTGAGAGAAAGGGATATTCCTTCTCCAGTTTGGCCCAAAAAGTAGTCAACTCTTCATTCTGATAATGATTCCAGGGTTTTATCCTCTCTTAATGCAGAAATTCCAACTTTGTTGCTGTGTCATTGTCCTCGATCAGCTCTTCATCAACAGTCAATGGTTTAGTTACCCAAGCTCTCTTGCCTCGCCTATCAAGGTCAGGAAAGTAATTGCTGATTGTCTCAATCATAAGACTAAGATGCTCTTCAATAAGATCAACAAATGAACATTCTTCTCTGCTACTGGTTCGTAGTGCTGTCAGTTCTGAAAAGACTGTCATGTCACCAGCCTGAACACGACGCTGATTTAGCTGAATTTTTCTCTGAAAAGCAGCAACTTTATCTTGGGTGCCTAATACATTTACATTATTTCCCTGAAGTGATAAGTTCAGGGAGTTTACATCTCCAAAGAAATATGCAAGGTAGGCAACTTTCAACATGAACTCTTCACTCTTCATTTTCTCATGTAGATTTACATATTTGGCAGTTTTTTCATTTCAAAGAAAGGAGCATTCCTCTTTTAACTCAAGAAACCCGATGCAAAAACCTTTACCCTGAGATAACCATCTCACTTAAGTGTGAAATAAAAGCACATTGTGGATTGCTCCTATTTTTGACAAAGTTTGAATATTCTTGAGTTCACGGCACTCCGTGAACACACTCTGATAGGGTTAACTATTCACTACATCTGACAAAACATCTGCAAGATCATTATGAAGAGTTTTCATAGCTAATGCATGGCGTTGAATCATACAGTGTGTGAACTGAACGTGCGGAGCGATATTTCTCACTCACGCTTGAAACACTGAATGGACTCCGGTCATTGAAAGTGCTCCGTCTGTACAAATTCCAGCTAGTTTTGCCAGTCAATACCTTTATCTTCAAAAAACTTTTCAAATAGTTCAAACACGTCCTTGCCCAGTGTGGTTGTAGCAAGAGGTTCCGAAAACAAGTAATCCTCTTTAACTAAATGTCCTTTCATATGGCGAGCATATAAAAGCAGTTGTGAATATTAAGACACATCAGTAGATTCATCGAGTTAAATGGCAAAGGAAGGGCTGCTCTTTATTTCCGTTGTTACCTGCTCAAGATGTCACTACTCATCTCGGTGATGCGTCTTTTCACTGTCATTAGAAGGCGGAATCAGCTTCATCTTTTTTGCTTGTTCCTCGCCAAGCACAAGCCTTGTGTCTTCGATCCAGCATGGTATAACGAGGTCCTCACCAATAGGGTGAGCTTTTTCAATTATGGCAATGTGCAAAGAAATTGCATACGAAGCTCGAACAGCAGATTCATTTTGTCGTGCATATTGACCATCTGAATCAATTTTTGTTGACTTTAAGGTACGCTCCTTTCTTTCAAAATAGGCAATATCCTTCTCTTTTAATTCACCATGACATCGTCCGAAGTGGTCTCTTTGCTTACTTGGCTTCATACTTTCTGCCGTCAAAACCTTCAAGTAAATTACACACTGGGACTTCTCAACCGATTTATCACATATGCTGGTAAATCCCCACTGGAGGAAGGCTTTATTGTAGGAGCGTTTCATACTGGGTGCCATCGTGAACTCGTTTCGTGATACCTAAAAATATTTTTAATGTAATTAACCTACAGTTTCAGTTAACCAATGGAGCAACAACGCACACTATAGCAAAAACACATGGCTAACGCAAATCAAACCCATGAGCCAGACGAACCCATGACCCAATATACAGAGATGCGCGATACTCCGAGTTAGATGCTTGTACAGTACAAAATGTACAGTAGGCCTACTACCTGTCGCTCATGTGTTCGGATCCTCCCGTCCTATTAACTATGTTATGTACAGTCATGAACCACAATCTCGACCACACACAGGTAGGCAAGGGGTTGCAGACATGTGCCCTTTCCCCCACCCCGGTGAGGGTGTGGCGGACAGGGAGGGAGAGGACAATGGAGGCGAATGGAGGAATGGTAGAAGCAGGAGGAGGAGGAAGGGTAGTGTCGCTCGCTCACTCTCGCGTGTCCCTGGCTTAAACCAACTAATGCCTATTTTACACCTTACTACTGCAATCAAAAGAATAATCAAGAAGCAAAATTACCTCATCAACCGTAGAACACTCACTGAAGAGTTCGTCGTAGCAATCAACAAAATGATCTCCTACAGGGCTGGCTCATGATGTTTCGCTCGCTTACATCACAAAGACTCGTCATGGCATTCCCATTTTTTTTCGGGCTTACATAAATTGAAGAAAACGAATGCCGGGGTTATTACCTGCATAATTATGATAAATATTAGTATTAGTTTATTTACCTCTGTATATATATATATAATATATATATATATATATATATATATATATAATATATATATATATATATATATATATATATATTAGATATATATATTATATATATATATATACTATATATATAATATATATATATATATCTATATATATATTATATATATATATATATATATATATATATATATATATATTATATATATTATAAAATATATTATATTATTTATTTATTATTTATTTATTATATTTATTATTAAATATATAAAAAATTTACTCCAAAGAAACGATTACTTTAGAAAGTGCCTCGTTACCCCCCAAAAAACGGCTTCATTACCCCCGCGGGGGTAATTACCTCCAGTTTGAGAACCACTGGTACATACATGGACACATGTGCTACCCACATTCTGCACAAACAGCAAGACCCAGCCAACATAGTAGTAGTAGTAGTAGTAGTAGTAGTAGTAATAATAGTAATAATAGTAGTATCTGTGTATACGACTCGTAGCAGAGTTATAGAAGCTGACAAGTGTTGTGGCCCTTCGGACCCATGTATTGTTTTTGTATTTAGTGAAAATATTTTAAAAAAACATGTGATTGCAAACTCCAATGGGTTTTGTTTTTTTGTCGTTGGTCACTGGTAAAAGGGTCCCTCGGGGTAAAACCACGTCGTGTTTTTTCCAAAACCCTTTGTGTTCCGTTGATTCCAACACAACACCCCACCCAAACCCCCCGAAACAAAAACCCGTCCAGGGGTTACTGAGTTTGTGAAATGCACCCAAGGGACGTTACCCCCAGGTTTTTCCTGAAATTAATACTCAAAAGGGTTTTTTAGCCAAAACCCCCCTTTCAAAAAATTATTCAATGGGACAGGGACCAAACCCCCTTCCCCCTTTACGTTTTTTATTTGTGTTTTTTTTGACCCCAAACTTTCAAATTGAATTTACATTTTTGGGCCCTACCCAAAAACAGACAGACGGGACACCCCCACCCCAGACCCCAACGGCAAACCCCCTTTTAGTATATTAGATTTTTTTTGTATAAAAAGTATTTTTGGGGGTTTTTTTTTCTTTAGCATATTGCATTTATTTAATTTATTTAAAAAAGATATTTAATGGGGGTTTTTTTTTTTTTTTACCTTCTTATTTTTCCCCACCCTTTGCACCCTAACGGGCCCTTCCTTCCCCTTCCTTTCCTATTTTCCCTTTTCCCCCCAGTTTTTCCCTTGATTTTTGGGCCTTTGTGGCAGACACACGAATGTTTTCTTTCCCCCCCCCCCCCCCCCCCCCCCCCCCCCCCACACACACCACCAAATATAGATAGAAAAAAAAAGAGAGAGGGGAAAACAGACGGGAAAGAGACAAAATATTACTAAATTTACTAATTTTTTTTTTTGGTTTGGGGGGATTGTTTTTTTGGCTTGCCCTTTGAGGCTTGCTTGTTTTTGGCCTCGGTTCAGCACGGTAAGAGAGTGGCGAGGCGGTTTGGGAAAAGGATTTTCAGTCTTTGTTTTGGGTTTATGCTTGCAAGGAATCGAAGGGGGGGGGAAAGGGAAGCTTGGCAAGGGGCTGGAAATGGGGAGGAAGGAGGAAAAAATGCACCCAACCGGGAGGGAGGGACTGTGATCGGGAGGAAGAGGGAGGAAAAATTTTGGGGGGAAGGGAGTTAAGGGGGGAGGAGGAGGGGGAAGGGAGGAGGAGGAGGACGAGGAGGAGGACGGGGGACGGGGGACAAGGACGAGGATTACATAGGATTACATAGGAAAAAGGGAACCAGGAGACCTATGGTCCATAACGGGGGTATCTGTTTGAAAACTACATAAAAATAACTTCAACTACTTGTAAAAAAAACAGGGGGAAAATGTTTACCAGTCCAAAAAGGGGAAAGGGAACATGGAAAGGTTTCATAGGGGCAGAATGATAGGATATGAAAAATCCCAAAACTACAACTCCCAAACTACCACTACAACAAATCGATAGGGGGCTAGATATGAATTCGCACTTTTCAATACCCATTTCCCTTTACAGTGGGCGTCAAGTCTTTTTTTAAAAAGGGTAGTTATTGTGCTGGCCCCGGACAACATTTGCTGGTAACTTGTTCCATTTGACAAAAAGCCCCTAACATTGAAATAATTTTTTTCGGAGATGGGGAGCAACGTTGGGCCGTTTTTTTAAAAACCAAATTTTTTTTGTTGTCACTTGGGGTTAAAAGGGTCGAAAGGTTCTTTGATTTAAAGACATTAAAACCTTTTAGGATTTTTAAAGGGTTTTTATCAAATTTCCCCCTTTTTTCCCCTTTGATCCTTTAAAAGGAAAAAAATATTAAGTTTCCCCCAGTCTTTTTCCCTAAGATGAATTTTTGCAGAGATGGAAAATTTTTGGTTGCCCTTTTTTTCACTGATTCCAAATTTTTTTCTAAACTTAAAGAAAAGGGGGAAACCCGAAAATTTAACGGCCTATTCCAAGTGCGGCCCAAACCCCAAGGGAAAGTTTATAATTTTGTCATTACTTTGGATTTTTATGTTTAAAGTTGCGTTTAATAAAAAACCCAAAATCATATTTGCCTTTTTTCTGGCAGCTAAGGGAATGGGACTGGTTTTTAGATCATTATGATGAACACCCAAAAACCCTTTTTTTTGCTTTCTTCATTTAACGATTTTTTTTTGCATTTTTTAAATTTATTTTAAAGGTTTTCGTTGCCTTTTAAAGCAAATTTCTTTACTTTATCGGAATTGAAAAATTTTTTAGCCATTTAATTTACCCCCAAACTGAAGTTTTTTCGAAAATCGGAGAGGAGTAAGGGGGGGAGGAAGAAGAGGGGAGGGGGAAAAATTATTTTTTCCTTTTCAAACTTTAAAATGGTTACAATGTTTTTGGGGCTCTGTGTGTGTGTTTTTGTGTGTGTGTGTGTGTGGTGTGTGTGGTGTGTGTGTGGTGTGTGTGTGTGGTGTGGGGTTTTGTGTGTGTTTTGTGTGTGTGTATGCGTGGGCATTTTTGTGTGTGTGTGTGTGTTGTTTTGGGGTGTGGGTGGTTTTTGTTTTTGTGTGTGTGTGTGTGTTGTGGTGTGGTGTGTTTGTGTGTGTCACGGTATAGACCGCATTTTATACAGTATATTTAAAAAAAAATCCCCCTTCACGGCAAAACAGTTTTTTTTATCACAAAACCTAAAGAAAGGGGAAAGGGAAAGGGGAGCGTGTTGGTTTTAAAAAACCCCGTTTTTTTTATTTCCCGTGTATATCTTTTTCACACAAAATGCAGGCGGGGGGGGGGGGGGGGGGGCCCAAGGGGAGGCAATTTACCGTAAAAAAAAAGGGTGAAAGGGAAAACCCCCACCCCTACCACCCCCACCAGAGGCCCCGGGGGTGTCGCAGCTGGGGTTTTGTGTGGTGTGGGGGTTGTGGGGTGTGTGTGTGTTGTGTGGTGTGTGTGGGTGTGTGTGTTGTGTGTGTGTGTGTGTGTGGCTCCAGAGGCGACCTAATGATACCTTCTTTCATGAGTTTAGAAAGTATTGGGAAGGTAAAGGAAGGAAGGGAGGCAAGTAAAACCATCTTAGTGTTTACCATTTAGCCCCCGAGGACCCAGGAAAAGTTTAAATTTTTATTGTTTAAAAAAACCACCATTTGGGCGAAATTTTTAAGGAAAAATCAGCCCCCAAAAATTTTTAGATAGACATGTTTAGTATCCTTGTCCACAGCTTTAAATTTTGGTTTTATCAAGTTCAATTTTTGTAAATTTTTTAAAATTTAAAAAACCCGGACAATTTTTTATTTGGAAAAAGGAAAAAATCTGGGGGTTTAAAGGGGTTTTAAAGGGAAAGGGGGGAAGGGTTTTTTTTAGGTATGTATGGTACTTAGTTTGATGTAATAGAGTTGTGGATTTTTTAGGAATAGAGATGAAGATTGATGGGAATAGGTAGCCATCATATCTGTCCTTTTAGCAGCGTTGTAAGCCAGTGGAAGAGGCAACGGATGATACTGAGAAAGGGAAAAGGGGAAATAGGAGGACACAGCAATTAACGGATGGTGGTGGAAAAGGAAGAAGAGAGGAATTAATAAAGACGGAAAAGAACAGATAACTTGATAAAGATTGTTTTACGTTGAGCTTTGACATCAAATTATTCTTTCTTATGTTCTTTAGTGAGCGACTGACGATGTCCAACTTAAAGAAGGCGGTTGATGAAACATGTTTAATTGGAGGGAATATCTTTATTTTTTTGTTTTACATCATAAAGGGACTGGTCAAAAGACAGAAAAATAATAAACGTAACAAAACGTAATAAAAGTCCCGCTTATTACCAGTCTAAGGTTACATCGAGTTGATAGTGAAGGTAATATATTTTTTAAAGACACTCAGAACTATGTCTTTTGCTGCTCCTCGTGTTCAGAAATTATGAAGATTACAACTCAGTGTTCTTTAATTAATTATGAATTAATAAGCGAAGGGAAGGGAAAGGACATGCAGGGAAGGGAAGGGAAGGCAAGAGAAGGGAAGGGAAGGGAAGGGAAAGGAAGGGTAGGGAAGGGAAGGGTAGGGAAGGGAAGGGAAGGGAAGGGAAGGGAAGGGAATGGAAGGGAAGGGAAGGGATGAGATGGGAAGGGAAGGGAAGGGAAGGGAAGGGAAGGGAAGGGAAGGGAAGGGAAGGGAAAGAAGGGAAGGGAAAGGAAGGAAGGAGGGAGGGAGGAACAAAGAGTTATGAGGCAATTCAACATGTGTAGAGTGCATGATTTTTCTTTTTCTTTTTCCTGTTTTAATTTTGTTGTTGTCATCGTTGTTGATAGTTGGTAAAAGTCGTAGTATATAAAGTTATAGTAGTGGTATCATTATAGACAATTTATTTACCTCTCTCTCTCTCTCTCTCTCTCTCTCTCTCTCTCTCTCTTCTCTCTCTCTCATCTCTCTCTCTCTCTCTCTCTCTCTCTCTCTATGCTCTCTCCTCTCTCTCTCTCTCTCTCTTCCTCTCTCTCTCTCTCTCTCTCTCTCTCTCTCTCTCTCTCTCTCTCTCTCTCTCTCTCTCTCTCTCTCTCTCTCTCTCTCTCTCTCTCTCTCTCTCTCTCTCTCTCTCTCTCTCTCTCTCTCTCTCTCTCTCTCTCTCTCTCTCTCTCTCTCTCTCTCTCTCTCTCTCTCTCTCTCTCTCTCTCTCTCTCTCTCTCTCTCTCTCTCTCTCTCTCTCTCTCACAGACACACTCATTCAGGTACACAGTATAAGTCTATTTTTAAGGATTCTCTAACGAGGTCCAGCAGTGCGCCGTCCCTCACCCGGCTGTGTGGACCAAAGAAATGGATGCCTCTTGGTGCTATGTATGCGAGGGTGTATGAATGCGGGGAGTGAGCGAGGGCGTGTAGCAAGGTAATGTATGGGAGGGTAAGTGAATTAATGAAATGAGATTCTCCAACCCTGACCTTACCTTTCCTTCTCTCCACTCATCCCTCCCTTCTCTTCCTCCTCATCCTTCGTCTCTTCCTCTTCCTCCTCTTCCTGTGTGTGTGTGTGTGTGTGTGTATGTGTTCAGGTATTTTGTCTTAGTGCATCTTTCTTCTGTTTTTCTGTCTCTCTTTCAATTGTTATCATTCTTTTCAATCTTAAGCGATGAAAAGGAATTATTTCATTTTTGATTGAACGATGATGAGAAAAGCAGAAATCGTGTTTGACTTTTCTTACTAAATTTTAATGCAAAGCGATCGAGCCAATAAGCCAACAACAGTTCATCGGTTGGAGAAGAGGAGACGTCTCGGAAGAGGAAGAGGGAGAAAAGAATGGAAGGAGGAGAAGGAGGAGGAGGATTTTACATAGGATTACATAGGAATAACAGACATCAGGAGACCTATTGGTCCATAACGAGGGTATCTGCTGCACTACATACTACTAACTATCAACTACTTGTAAGAAAACAGTTGGAAAATGATACCATGTCCCTAAAGAGGATAGGAACATGGAAGTTTCATAGTGCAGAATGATAGGATATGAAAAATACTAACTACAACTACCATTACCACTACAACTAATCGATACGGGGGACTAGATACGAATTCGCACTATCAATACCCATTTACTTTACAGTGCGCGTCAAGTCTGTTTTTAAATGTAGTTATTGTGCTGGCTCCGACAACATTTGCTGGTAACTTGTTCCATCGATCAACGACTCTAACATTGAAATAATTTTTACGGAGATCGGTGATGCAACGTTGACCGTTTAGTTTTAAACCATTATTTCTTGTTGTCACTTGAGTTGAAAGCTCGAAAAGGCTCTCTTGATTAATGACATCAAATCCTTTTAGGATCTTAAAGGTTTCTATCAAGTCTCCCACGGATTCTTCGATCCTTTAAGGAAAACATATTAAGTTTCCGCAGTCTCTCTTCATAAGATAAATTTCGCAGAGATGGAATTTGTTTGGTTGCTCTTCTTTGCACTGATTCCAATTTGGCTTGATCTTTTACGAAACAGGGCGACCAGAATTGAACGGCATGTTTCAAGTGCGGCCTAACCAAGGACGTGTATAATTGTGTCATTACTTTCGGAGTTTTATGTTCAAAGTTGCGTTTAATAAAGCCCAACATCATATTTGCCTTTTTACTGGCAGCTAGGCAATGCGGACTGGTTTTCAGATCATTACTGATGATGACACCTAAATCCTTTTCCTGCTGTACCTCAGTTAACGATTTATTTTGCATTTGATAGTTATATTTGAGGTTATCGTTGCCTATATGCATTACTTTACATATATCGGAATTGAATTCTAATAGCCATTTATCACTCCAATCTGATAGTTTGTCGAGATCACTTTGTATGAGTTCGCAGTTTTCTCTAGTATATGCTTTACCGCCTAATTTGGTGTCATCTGCAAATTTCGATATTTTAGATACAAGTCCGCAGTCCAGATCGTTGGTATATATCAGAAAAAGAGTAGGACCCAAGACCGAGCCCTGAGGCACCCCACTAATAACATCTAACCAATCAGATGCCTCGCCATTTATTACTACCCGTTGTTTACGATTTGAAAGCCAATGGCCAATCCATGAACATAATTGCTCTCCTAAGCCATGTGCCCTTAGCTTGGTCAACAGTCGCTTATGGGGAACTGTATCGAAGGCTTTCTGAAAATCAAGGTATATTACATCCGAGGGAATTTTAGCGTCCCAGTTTGAATAAATGACATTAAAAAAAATCGAGTAGGTTTGTTAAGCAGGATCTTTATTTCGAAATCCATGCTGGGAGTTTAGTATTGAGTTATTTTCATCGAGAAAAGACACTATTTTATCCCGCAATATTTTCTCAAATAGTTTTAACAATCACAGACGTTAGACTAATTGGGCGATAATTACTTGCTAGGCTCTTACTCCCTTTCTGAATATCGGTAGCATTAGCTAATTTCCACATACTAGGAACATTTTTGGCCATAGCGATTTATTGAGACAATTTTACATGGGAGCGAAAGTTGACTGTGACATTGGCGAAGTAATCGCGGGAAAATGTCGTCCACCCAACGGATTTTGCGTGGTTCGGTTTCTGCAAAATACTTTGATATTCGTCTACTGTTATATCTCCTATTTCCAATTCTATCACTTTCGGAGTCCCGCCAGACATGGTACTGGTTTTCTGGTAATGGACCCTTCGTCTCTCTTAATAAATACCCGCATTAAAGTATTCATGAGTACGAATGCAATTGCTCTATTATCATTTACCAAGATGTATTAGTATCTTTCAGTGACCCAATACTTGTTTTGACGTTTTCTACTGTCCGACACGTAGATTGAAAGAGAAACCTTCGGCTTTGATTTGATTCCCCTTTGCAAATTTTTTCTTCATACTCGCGCTTTTAGACTTTTAGTAATCCTTTGCAACGACGTTTTACGTACATTTGTATTCTCTAGAAGCACAGTCCGCATTTGATCGCTTGTTAAACTGTTACGATCGTCGCTTACTGCCAATGATTGTTGAATCCAAGTACAATCCAACTGGGTTTGTTTATGTTATTTAGCCCGTTGTCCATCATGGGAACATGTTTTCAACCACCGATGGGAGTTTATTTGTGAAATAAATTACACATGTTTTCGGCGTTTTATTACCGTTTAGTAGGTCAACCCAAGCAAACCGCTTAGTACCCTGATGATCTCGTGAAATCTGCGTATTATAATGGGGAAACTAATAACGATTTTCTGTGATGTCTACATGCAATTTATGCCGCATTCTGATTAACCTGTGATCACGTTTGCCGAAACAAAATGTCACCTATATCGCAGTAATCAATCAGATCAGGTCGGTAGTGAAAACTAATAAATCTAGGATAATATTTATCCCTTGTAGCTCACGGACCAACTGATTTAAATATACTTCTTTACCATATCAAGGACAATCGCGGACCTCTCTATCAGCAAAATTATTATTCCATTTTATACGAGGTAGGTTAAAATATTCACATTATTGTGTCGATTATTTGTTGATTAACTGACTTTATCGCGTCATAGAGGAGGCCATCGACTTCAGCATAGATTTGGGAGGGGACGACTATTGTCCCAATAGTAGCAATTTAACGTTTAGCTAATCTTTGCGTATAGACTGAGTCATAGTGATCTTTATTTACTTTACGATTTCGATTGCTGTGCAATTACTTTAATTAAAGAATGACACATCACCTGCTTTTAGCGTACGACAATTTTAGGAAGGTCTTATAGCCTGGAATGGCATTTCCTAATAAATGTTATCTTTTGTTGTTGACCAGCTCTCAGTGGATACTAACGATATCTGGCGTTTCGGCAACCAACGTAGGTATTAGTTCGTACGCTCTTAAAATAATGCTTCGGCATTGTATATAGTAATTTAAGTCTTTAATAGTTTGGTAACTTGCTTGAGGGTGACCCGCAGGGTGTCTAGGTCCTACTGCTCTACAGGGCGGCTTGATTAAGTCTTTGATTAGTATTGACGGAAAACGGGAACGGACCCAGCGTGCGCTGTGGTGTAAGAAAGGGTTAAGGTGATGTGCTACTGCGTCCGCTCGCGTTTTTTTTATCTGTAAGAAGAAACTTTATTTTCATTAGCAGAACTTCCTAATCGTGCATGGCCAACGGGGCTGAGGTTGAGTCAGTCATCCAAAAACAGGATGGAATCTCAACCAGGATGCGGGTCCTTGTAGAAATTATCCCAGAAGTTTTGCGAAGTCTACATTTTCCTGTGCACAAAAGAGCCTTAGCGTGTTATTTGCGCTGAAGCTTTATCGTAAAAGCGTCTGGCCAACACCTAGTTTCTGGGGGAATCCTGAAATAATTATAGGGATAGTTTTTAGTCTGGAATTTCGGATCAATTCCTTGTACTTGTCCAGTATTTACTTCAGATCCGCTTACTGTACACGTCGGGTCCTGCATGAATGGACATAGAGGGTGTATCGTTGGTGTCTTGGTAGTGGACGTCATCGCAGGCTGTAGTGATGTCGTGAGTCTGGCTTGGGAAACAGAAGCGCTTCCTTTGTCACATTGTAACCCTACCACAAAATCCACATCGTCCTCGGAGAATGAGGTCCCCGATCAATCGGTCGGTACGCTCTTCATTTTCGCCAAGAACCTGAAATTTGTTGCAGGTTGTGACGTAAGGCGCGCCCTTAAACTGCTGTTGATCGTCTCGATCCTCGCCCCTTATGGAACGAGGGAGCAGGTGAAGAGAAGACGAAGGGCGGGGGGGGGAAGGAAGGAGGCTGGTGTAAAGGACCTGAGAAAGGTGGAGGAGGGAGGAGGAGGAAGAGGAGGGAAGAGGGTAGGAAGGTGAGGAGGAGGAGGAGGAGGAGAGGAGGAGGAGGGGAGGAGGAGGAGGAGGAGGAGGAAGGAGGAGGAGGTGGTGGGGGAGGAGAGGAGGAGGAAAGGAGGGGGGAGGAGGGAGAGAGGGCGAGGAGGGAGGAGGAGGGGGAGAGGAGTAGGAGGAGGAACGAGTAAGGGAGGCGCGGCGGCAGGGGAGGGGGGGGAAGGAGGAGGAGGAGGAGGAGGAGGAGGAGGAGGGAGGAGGAGGAGGAGGAGGAGGAGGAGGAGTGGGAGGAGGAGGAGGCGGAGAGGAGGAAAGAGGAGGGGGAGGAGGAGGAGGATGAAAGGGGGAGGAGGAGGAGGAGGAGGAGGCAGGAGGAGGAGGAGGAGGAGGAGGAGGAGGAGGGAGGAGGCGGAGGAGGAGGAGGAGGATGAGGAAGGGAGGAGGGAGGAGGAGGCGGAGGAGGTGGAGGAAGTGGAGGCGGGAAGGGGGGAGAGGAGGAGGAGGAGGAGGAGGAGGAGGAGGGGGGAAGAGGAGAATAGGAGGAATAGGAGGAGGAGGAGGAGGAGGAAGAGGAGGAAGGGGGGAGAAGAGGATGGGGAAGAGGAAGAGGAGGAGGGAGGAGGAGGGGAGGCGGAGGAATACAAAGGAAACAAAGGAAACACAACAGCCAAACAGACCGATAGGTTCAATACAAGGCTGTTTGCTTAACTACACTACATAACTTACGACAATAGAGAGGTAAAGGATAGGAATAAGAAGGCTCCTCCCCACCCACACCTCCAGCCGAGTTGGCGGAAAAGACGTGATACCATGGGCACTATAGAAAAACTGCATGGAATTTGTGAGGAAAGTTGAAAGCATGTAATTTTTTATTTTTATTTGGCTAACTACTACTGTTGTGGGTAGGTTTAGTGCTGATAGATAGGTCTGTTATGTGTGTTTGTAATGGTGTGAACACGTGTGGAGTTCAAGGGTGGTGCAGGCAGCCTGCCCTGGCGCTTCTTGGGAGGCAGCAGTCAATTCAGGCCCCAGCCGACGTTCTAATCCACTGCGTAGTGCACTTCAAGTAGGACGCGTGCACTCAATGCCCCCTGGCAGCAGTGGACCCTGGTAATAAATTCCCCGATTGGTGACACTTAACTGACAGGGCCCTTATGAACCACAGCCCGTCACAGGGTTACAAAAGCTGTAGTAGTGACTCGTTTAACTCGGGGCTGTCTGAGAGTGTGGGAGGCCGCTGGGAGGGGTTGTGTAGACGCGGGGACGCGCAACATTACGCAATGAGGAGAAGTATTCAGAGGCCCGCGAGTAAATTATATTCCGAGATAACAGTGACAACCGGGGATTTGATATGAAATATTATCGAGGCGATTTTTAAATATTCTATGTATTTGAAGTTTACTAGGTCTGACGGCAGCCCCATTCCATACGTTTATAACACGGTTTTGTGAAGAAGTACGTTGCATTAGTTCGTTACAAAACCGTTGTCGCTATTTAACTTCCGTGTTTCTAGTTGAAGCTGACCGGTCTAGCTTGAAAAGCTTTTCTAGGGACTATGTTTGTAAATCATTGAAGATTTAAAGACTTCGAATGAGGTCACTATTATCCTTCGTTTTGTTAGTGGAATAAGTTAAGTTATTTGAGCCGATTTTCGTACGATTTATTTTCGAGGAGGAGGAGGCGGAGGAGGAGGAGGAGGAAGGGGGAGAGGAGGAGGAGGAGGAGGAGGAGGAGGAGGAGGAGGAGGAGGAGGAGGAGGAGAGGAAGAGGAAGAGGGAGGAGGAGGAGGAGGAGGAGGAGGAATTGGAACGCAATGCATAGGAGTGTGTTTTGAACGGTGGACAGTGAGTGGTGGTGAGGGAGGCAGACGGTACTAAGGATGGGACAGGGGGGGATGAGGGAGAAGAAGGTTTGATAGTGCATGGGATAGTGGCGGAAGAGGAGGGGGTACAAGGGGAGGAAGAGGAGGAGGAAGGGGAGAGGGAGGAGGCTACCGCGACATTTGAGATCACAAGCTTTGATAACACATCATGACTACGTTTTAATTCCAGAAACTGACCCTCCAACAGAGACTCTCTCGCGCGCATTTGTTCTGTCAGTGTACACAGCTCTTCAGTTAGCGTGCAGAGTCTGCAGGTGAGGGAATTAGTATAATATTGTTTGGCATATCTCCCCATACACTTAATACATGTCGTAAGATGTGCAGGCATTATGATAAAGTTAGTAGGAAATATCAACAAATATTTATGTATATACGTTTGTACAGGCGTCTGGGTGTGTCCACCAAAATTGGTACAGGCCTGGACAAAATGGGATGAGGGACGCGGTTGAAGGATTACTTGGTCAA
>JACEEZ010000091.1:261900-274400 GCA_016584305.1 Chionoecetes opilio | reverse complement strand
CTAGGGCCACAAACACAGACACCACCGCCACACACACGATCAACACGAACTAGAACACAAACGTCGTGTGTTTCTGCTCGGCCTTTCCTCTCCAAGCAGGCAAGACGTTCCTTGCTGCCCACCACCATGGGCAGCACCTCCCTCCAGCTGTCACCCAGGGGGAAGCCGCACTCCACAAGGAGATCCCTTGGGGAGGCCAGTCACGACTCACGAGGCAGCGACAAGGTGCCCCCGCACCTTCCCCAGTACGGTGATGTACCCTCCTCCTCCTCCTCCTTTCACATTTCTTCCTCCTCCTCCTCTTCATATTTCTCTTTCATCCTTAGCCTCTTCCTCCTCATTGTCCCACATCTCTTCTTAGAACAATATAGCAAGAAGGAAGAGGAGTAGAGGAAGTCAGAAGGAAGGAGGGAAAATGAGAGGAATGAGGAGACGGAAATGAGAACAAAGAGGAGGAAATAGATGACCTTTAGTGTGTTAAATATCTACTAGTGGTCGACCTGTCATTATCTATCGGTTTTATCTATTATCTATCTATCTATCTATCTAATTTATCCACCCTTCTCGATGTCCCTTTAATTAGTACTACTATGTCCAGTTCTAGATTGGCTTGATGTCCTCCTATCTATCCTATCCTGCTTGTAACCATATTTGTGTACTGTCATTAGATTCTTTTCAATACCCTTATTTTATCCTAGTAACTCCTCTTCTTTCTCCATTATGTCCCTCCCTTTAACTGCATCTAAATTTACCTTATATTCATTCCTTCCACTACACTTTTTATTCTGCATCTCACTCCTTCATTCCTCCCTTTTACTCCCTAAACTCTTATTTTATCCCTTTAAACTTTCTATCTCACTCATTCCCTCCATCACTTTCACCTCAATCACATTCATGCTCACTTTCCTCTTTGTTTACCCTCCACTCATTATCCTCTCTCACCTCCTTCTCCACTCTTCATCGACTTTCAATCGTCCTACATATCTCTCTCTCTCTCTCTCTCTCTCTCTCTCTCTCTCTCTCTCTCTCTCTCTCTCTCTCTCTCTCTCTCTCTCTCTCTCTCTCTCTCTCTCTCTATCTTTACCCACCTCCTTTCTGGTTCCCATTTCAGATTACAGCCTCCTTCCTTCCTTCCTTCCTTCCTTCCTTCCTTCACTCTATATATTTGACCCCAAGAATATCTATTTTTCCCCATTTCACTAAGTAACTTTTCCTCTCATCTTTCTTTTCTCTTTATAATCATCTTTCTCATTCGTGTCTCATTCGACTTTTCTTTGCTTATATCCAATTTCTTGTACTTATTTACCCTCAATTTTTAATCGTTTGCTTAAAATTTCACCGTTTCTTTATCTTCTTCCTCCCTTCCTCTCTTTCTCCCTCCTCTACTGTTTCTTTTCTTCCTCTTATTGAACTTGCACCCTCTTCCATTCGCCACTTAATCCCTTCCTAACTCCCTCTCCATCACTCTCATTTGTCTTTTCCTCTTTAAATCCTTCCTCTCATTTCCCTCTCCTTTTCCTCCATCCCTCTCTCACATCTTCCCCTCCCACCATTCATTCTTTAAATCCTTCTCTTAGTCTCTTCTCTTTAAATTCTTTCTTCTTTATTTTTTTCTACCTTCCTCCATCCCTCTTCCATTCCTTCTTCCACTAACCATTCTCTCGTTAGTTTGATCATACACTATTCCATTCAACTATGGATTTCACATTAACTTTTTATAATTAACTTTTAACTAACGTTTCTACCACTCCATGAGGTTCCTTTTTTCATACAATTTTCTCCTTCATGCCATGTTTATTGCCACTTGATATTGTTATGCTTCCGTCCATTCTCTGCCGGAAAAAAAAGTGAGAGGTGAAGAAAATACAGGTGTGCACAGGTAATTAGTTCTCACCTGTCTGTCTCGCAAAGCCTTTGAGACTTGAGGACTTGAGGTCTCCTGGCCCAAGACCAAGGTCCAGGTGTTTGGAGGCTTATTAGATTAAACAGTACAGTCTGTTCATGCGTGCGGCGAGGACATTCGGCCGCTTTTTTAAACTTGGACTAGGGAGAGTCTAACGTGGAGCTTCCATGTTAGACTCTAGTGGTACCAATGCCACGAACGCGTTCTTTAGACACCATCTTGGAGAGCTAACATAGTCTTATGTTGATCCACGACTGCGCTTGGGTTGGCAGCCCTGAACCAGGGAGATCATATATTGGGGGACGGAGAGCGGAAGTCATTTGTCTCCGCGCCCTGCTACCGAGAACAACAAAACACACCCATACCAATATTGAACCTATATTCTTCATTTATTCACTTTTTTACCCACATTTTCCTTGATCTTCATAGCTCTTCCCATTATTGGGAGTAAAGATTGTCATGGTCATGTTATAGTTATTATTTAGTTGCACAACTAATGATGCCTTAATCACTAGTTGATAGTTGAAATTCATATCAGGGCAAACCTATATATTAAATATATATATCGGTCGACTTCTTGAATCAAAACGTATAGTTCATCATACAAGTTTGGCCGCTATAATGATCCGGTGGTGGTGGTGGTATCAAATGTCTGACGTACTATATAAAGTATATATAGTACACACGCACGTATACACACAAGCAAGGATATTATAAAGTTATACTATCCTTGCACACAAGTGTCACGTGTGTCACAGTGAGGTGTTAGCCCCCCCGTGTGTCTTGTCTGACCTAAAGAGCGAACGCGCAGTTCTCGTCCACTACAACAGAGTACCGCCAGGGCCACGGATACGGCATACGTACGGCGAGGGCCAGCAGTGGTCTATAGATACTAATTTCGGGCACGCAAGACTCGAACCTATGATCAGCGCATCAAGGTATACCCTGGGTACGTCTCTGTAGTAATCAGTGGGAGAATATTACGCTGAAAGGCTAATGTGGCAGCTATGTATTATCGTAACATTCTGGCGAGTGAGCTAAAATCGGCCCTATTTCGGAAATCAGCCGATCTTAGCTCAACACCGGCAAACATAGTTTTTAGGTTTAGGTTAAGTTATGTTTAGGTCTGGTTTAGGTTAGGTAAGGTTTATGATAGGTTTGTGTTAAGTTTTGTAGAGTTATTTAGGTTTAAATAAGCGTCCGCGTACGATTTCCGAAAGAGGCCGGTGACGGCTCGGTACGGGCATCTCCCTCAGCCCACCCTCGTAAGGTTATTGTAGCCATAATACACTCGTAAGTTGTCCCTTACGAGGGATTTTCGAGCATATCCCTGCCGAGGTGGATAGATGTGTGGAAATGGGAGACTTCTGCCGTGGCCTCCCCGTAGAGGGATGTAAGGAACCGCTGTTAGCGTAGACTAGACTATTATGACCAAAAAGAGAATAAATGTCTCCTCTGTTTCCATTAATTAAATGCAAGTGCTGCTGTATAGTCGTATAAGTGAGTGACTATTATATTGCTGATAGTCTGGACTCGGCGGGCGAGGAGAGATAAACAAACCCAGATTTCGTAGGGCGCCAAACGCGGTCTTTAAAAAAATATTTCAGATGCTTCATAATCTGCAGTAGACGCATGTATATACACTCATATTTTGCCCAACAGAGCATTGACAATACCGCTACTTTGTCTTAGCATGGGCATTGGCATAGTATCGTAAATATCATTAGACTCAAGTGTTGGACAGGGTCCTGGGTGTCTAACATTTCCAATACTATTCTCGTTAGTTTTAGACCAACTTAAGACTAATCCCCCCCGGAAAATGTTTAGAAAACGGAAATGCCTGTCTAAAGCCACGGTTAGTCTTAGGTTAGCCGAAGTCCACGTTTAAAGAATCGGCCGATTGAGATCTTGGAAAGTTTTACATACCTTGGTAGCGCAGTCCATAATGACGGCGAGTCACGTCAATAAGTCTTACGGCGGATTGGCATAGCCCACGGTGTTATGGACTCGCTCAGCACGAGCATTTAGCGTTGTCGGTACCTGTGTAGAAGGACAAAGATTTTAACATCTTCAAGTCGCTTGTGATCCCTGTCTTACTGTATGGTTGTGAGACATGGACACTAAATAGCGACTTGAAGAGCCAAATCGATGCCTTTGGTAATGGGTGTCTTCGCAGAATCATGGGATATCGCTAGGATGAGTACGTGTCAAATCAGCGATTGCACCGTGAGACTGAATTGTGGCCTATTACCTGCATAGTCAGTCAGCGCCATCTTCGGCTATATGGGCATGTTGCACGCTACCCTGAAACCAATCCTTCTCATCGGGTTGTATCTGTAAGAGACAATCCGGCATGGAGGAGGCCAAGGGGGCGCCCACAAGGCTCGTGGCTGGGGCAAGTTGATGTTTCCTGCCGAGAGTTGCTTGGTATGGAAAGAGAGCATGCATGGGGACTCGCGCGTGGTGACCCCCGGGAGTGGCGTCGTAGGGTGGGCGAGGCGACGCGCCCCCGGGTGTGTCCCCTAATGATTGATTGTCTCTCTCGCACTGTAAGGGCAAACCACCACCTACAGGCTTTCGAACAACAGTTCTTTCTTCCACCCCCTGGTTTCCTGTTCGTGGCTTCGAGCAAGATTGGTTTGGTCACCACCAAGTCTCGAAGCCCTCTGGTCTGAGTGGAGGTTACGAGGCGCCTGGCCCCGGCTGTCCAGGGAGAAGAGATCCGGACGGAACACGGAGTGGCTCTCTCTCCCCACCTCCACCTCTGCTGTGTACACTTCATCGTTCCCTGCTGCCCAGGTCAACTACCCTTCCCGTCTGCCGTCGTCCCTGTGTCCAGTGCTCAGCGACCTGTGGTTGACGGGAAGGCGGTTGCGAACCAGGTAGCAGGGGCGTGAGTCTATTGGAGGTGTTATGTGTATATACGTGATTGTAAATAGCTTGAGCGGGACACCAGTAAGTCTCTTCAATTTTAAGACTGTGTTTGCATCACCCTTACGGCCCTCTCCCTATCTCAGCTTCGCCGTATCCTGGAATCCTTGGGTTAGCGAGTTGTGATCAATCGCGCTCGTTTTCCCTTACACGCACCTCACCTCATCTCACATGTGGTTTGTTTGTTTGTTTGTATTTTTGTTTATGTATGAGCCAGAAAAGCGTGAATCGTGACGGGATAAAAGTTTTAAAACAGAGGATGTCAACTCTCTCTCTCTCTCTCTCTCTCCTCTCTCTCTCTCTCTCTCTCTCGGGTGAAGAGTGATACGAAAGTTACGGTCCTTCGTATTTACAGCCTCGAGGAGTGTAAATCAGAGTGGTTTGCGAGGCTCGAGTTCCTGCCGCCATGATGAACGTTTCCCGCCCTTGTAAAAGAGACAAGGAGGAGCGCCGGGTGGTGGTGTCGCCGAGAGGGAGGAGAGAGGTGTGTGTACGAAGGGCGAGGAGGAGGAGGGAGGTGTGGCGGGGGGTGTGCATGTAAGTTATGAGTGTTGGTGGGATGTGACACGCTGGCTGGGTGGGTGGTTGGAGGTGGGAGAAGGGAGAGAGAGAGGGGGGAAGTAAAGATGGAGGGTTTTGGTTGAAGAGGGAATGAGGAGAGAGGGTTAGATGTATGTGTGTGTGTGTGAAGCTCATACGTCGAAGCCCTCAGCGGAAAGGGACACACACACACACACACACACACACACACACACACACACACACACACACACACACACACACACACACACACACACACACACACACACACTGCCACGATGGACAAGTGGATAGAGTTTTGGCACGCCATTCTGTGGTTAGCTGGTTCGAATCCTCGTTCGCTCTCGGGGATTTTTCACTGACAAATTAGGGTGGTTACTGTCCCCATTGAGCAAGGGGATGGGGTGTGATGGTATGTGAGGTCCCAGCATTACCCTAAGATTGGTAATATACCTCCGGGAGGGTGAAAACTGGCGATCGCGAGTCAGACTCGCATGGACAAGACATGGGTGAATGACACGCACACAAATGCACATGTTTTCAATTTGTAAAGAATAGGAAGACAAAGAACCAAGAAGAAGAAAAAATGCATTAAGTGAAGTGTTTCAAAATCCCCGCAATTCAGCAGTTTTTCGGGAGTTTTGTCCTTCAGCCGATCATTATCTCCAGCAATCTTTGTTTTTTCTTTGTTTCCTTTGGTTCAGACGTGCCGCAGCCGTGACTTGACAGACAAAGCAAAAAAACATTCTCCAAAAAATCTTTGCTTAAAACTCACGGCATAAAGAATCCAATTTTTTCCCTTTGTTTTTCCTCCGTCTGCCAACTTACTCATTTCTCCAATTAAGCAGTTTTATTAAGGCTTTGATCTTTTTTATCCGGGTTGGCAAGCGTGTGATCGTGATGGAATCCTTCACTGTATTGTAAGAGAGCGTACAGTACCTCCCTTGCTAATCTTTTAACACAACACAACACAACACAACACTCCTTGTTGCTCTGCTACCGTAATGTCGACTTTCTAACTGTATTAACCCCTTGAGACCCAGAACGTAATTTCCATTGTAATTTGCGTGTCATCAGATGATTTTTAGTGAATATAAGCAATATTTTATAGATGTGAGCTGTTTCGTATCCTTGTCGACTAACTAATTTGGAATATTCAGATACTTTTCGTAATTTTATGGCTGACAACAGACGATTTTATATAGCAAAGGAAAGATCTGGGTGTGAAGGTGTTAAGGAAGCAGCGTTCCTCTAATGCCCGATATTGCAAACTCCAGTAATGTCAGTCTTTACTAGAACATCTAACATGGAAGTTGGACTATACTCAATGGACCCAGATAGAGACATACCATTATTTCCAATTATTCATCTTTAATTTTCATTGATTCACTCTTCGTGTGTCTCTACCATTACCATACTCAGGATCTAGAGACTATCAGGATCTAGAGACTATCTAGTATATCTGTACTCTATCAATCTTGACCATACTAGTCACGGCTTTATTACTCGAGGCTGTGAACTGTGTACTGATTCACTACCACTTTCCATAATTGTGATGATAAAACTCCCACCTAAGTCATTTCATCAACATTTTTTGGTTCAAACTTGCAACATATCTCGGCTTGAAATTTCACTTAATTAAAAAGAAAAAGGTACATTCAATCGCTTGTCAAATCAGTTTCCTCAAAGTTAGTTCCTTTGAATTGAATCATATTTCAACACCTTGCACGGACGTCTCTCTCTCTCTCTCTCTCTCTCTCTCTCTCTCGCTCGTCTCTCTCTCTCTCTCTCTCTCTCCTGCTCTCTTCTCTCTCTACTCACCCGCCTGGGTGGGCGCTTTGGTAGAATCACGACTGGTGTGCAGAGTCCCTGCGCCATTCGTCAGCGGTTTGAGTCCACCAAATTTCTGTCTTGGTTGGCGCTTTGTCAGTCAATAACCTTGTTGTACTTGCAAAGTGTCTAGATAGATCAAGTATCTTCTCTCTCTCTCTCTCTCTCTCTCTCTCTCTCTCTCTCTCTCTCTCTCTCTCTCTCTCTCGTGTGTGTGTGCATTCATACGTGCATGTGTGTGTGTATTCAGAGCCTCTTTCATGTCCTGTCACCTCCACACACACACACACACACACACACACACACAGTAACATATGAATTAAGTGCGTGCAATGAAAGCCGGCCATACGCATGCTCGACTCTCCTCCTCTGACTGACATCCTCCAAACTCTGCTTCACCTTCCTGATAGGGTATTATATCGTGATTTCCCCCGAATATACTTCCCACACGCCTTCCTCCTACACCATCAAGCGTCGCCCCTCACCCTGAACCACAAGGACATGACACTCGCACCACGTTTTTTATGCATTGCCACCCGCACACCTGCCTGAAGAGAATACTAATCAGCCAGCATTAAGATTTTGAGTCACTGCTTGAAAATTCTAGTTTTCTTTCATTTTCATCCTTCCTACCAGTTATGTCTTTTTTTCGTTAAGTATATCCTGCTTTCTCCAAATCGTGAATTGACTTCCATTCATCCCACACCGTCGTTTCAGCTCACAGACGTTGGTTCGCTAAATACTGGGATTAGTACTGGAGGCTTCAGCATTCTAGCGAAGCCCCGAGTCGCTCCCATCTAAACTTTGAGAATGGGATGAGGCCGGCGCTTGGGATGCAATGCTTGGGGCGAAACACTCCGCTGCCCCTCGCCGAGTGTCACCTTGCTTGGGTACACTTGCCAGGGAACAGATTAGTGCGGTGAGCGTCTCATGACAGACATACCCGACCGAAGATAATAGGAAGAAATAATATATAAAGCCTTTTGTTTCACCTTCATTGTTTATGTGGATACAACTCGGTGAGTAAATGAAAATATGTATGTATGTATGTATGTATACTCTTGCGTCGTGTTTTCCGATGTAATTATATCTAAGAAAAAGTTTCATAAAGTTAAAAAAGCAAGTAATTACATTATCGCATGAGTGAACGTTATACATGACCGATGGACTGAGTGAGTGCTAATAGATCCGTAAACTTATGAGTATAGGTGAAAAAAAGACGATTATAAAATATATTATTTGTATATTGACATTTCTCTTTTTATTGACGAAACCTATCATGAAGTCAGTTAGGGGTGGCTGTAGCGGCCCGAAACATCGCTCCCTGCACAAGGCAAAGATGAGAGATCCAGCAGCAGCAGGAGGATCTGATTCCCTCGGAAAGTGGCTTCAGTTTTTCCGCGTGAATCGTTTACTTGGTGGTTGGCGGCGGAAGGGAAGGCAGCGAGCGTTGCAGAGTTTGCCAGGTTAGCTAAAGAAAGAAGAAGTGCAGAGGTATCGAGTAATCCTCCCGCGTGGAAAATAAGAATTGGGAAATAGACGTGTGTGTGTGTGTGTGTGTGTGTGTGTTTGCAATTATCGTGTGTGTGTCATTCACCCATGGTCTTGTCCACGCGAGCCGGGCTCGCGATCGCCAGTTTTACCCTCCCGGTGCGAGCTTGGAGCTCATTATTACCGATCTTTGGGTAATGCTGGGACCTCACACACACAACATACACCGCATCCCCTTGCTCAAGGGGGACAATCACCGCTCGAATTTGTCAGTGAAAAATCTCCGGGAGCAGTGAGAATTCGAAACGGCTAACCACAGAATGGCAGGCCAGCGCGTTATCCATTTGTCAATCGTGGCGGTGTGTGTGTGTGTGTGTGTAGGATGAACGGAGAAGCAATTGAACAAGGGGATGGGTGTGTGAGGTCCCAGCATTACCCAAAGATCGGTAATAATGAGCTCCAAGCTCGCACCGGGAGGGTGAAACTGGTGATAGCGAGTCTGACTCGCGTGGACAAGACCATGGGTGAATGACACGCGCACACATCATGTACTCACACGGTCAGTAGCTCAAGTTTGAATGAAGAAAGAAAAAGGTCACAGTTGCTGTAGAGTCTTGACCACCTGGCTTCACTGCCGATCACTGAGCGGGAGGAAGTGAAGGCTCAGATATATATTTATTTCTACCGTCCACCAACCAACCAAGACTTTTTATATAATGTAGAGGAAGTGGACAATGCGATCTCATCAGATACGAGGAAGAAAGTTACTTGGAAAGGTTGAGTCTTCGTAAATGATGGATAAATTGAGTTTTTGAGACATTGAAAGCCACAAGAGTTTTCTGCCCTTCCACAGATAAGGAAAAGTTTGAAGAAAATAAGAAAAAAGGTTCAAGGTTCCATAGATAGATATTCAATGACTTATGTAGGTCCTCTTTGTGTGTGTGTGTGTGTGTGTGTGTGTGTTAATTCTGGTGGATCTTCTGCAGCTTCCCAAGTTGTAATTTTGATAAGCGTTGTGAATGTCAGTTGATTCAGGATTTAGTGTAATTTCATGCAATTATACGTATTATTTGCATCATATCTACCGCCATTAATTCAGGAAGATGGTAAGCAATTATGTGTTTTCGTGTGTGTGTGTGTGTGTGTGTGTATGTGTGTGTCCCTCTCATTTCTCCTATCAGATATGATTTCGAAATTTTCTGAGGTAAATATATGAAGAGAATCAAAGCCATGAGAGGAAGATTATATGCTTGTATGATAATAGACATATCGATACAAAGATAGGTGGATAGAATGTAGGAAAGAAAGTAACAGGAAAACTAAGTACCGAAAGTAAGGTAACAAAATAATACTTGTTCACTATTCATCAAAATCAAAATCATTCTGACTCAACTTTTAAGACTTCTACACCGAAACATTTTTCTTTAACCTTTCTGAATAATTTTTGCATAGTAGGCTAAAAAATCATTTAAACTTTTCAACCAAGAAAAGATCAGAAAAAGAAAATAACAAAGGAAATACTTAAACGTAATATTCCATCGGTTAAACGTTTTCGCCTCATGAATACCTACAAATACCTACTATAGTCTATTCACTTAAGCTGGATTCTTGGGAGCTGCTCGATGCCTACCTGAGTATGTAAGGACGTCGCTGATTGGCTGAGGCTACCAAAATACCACACATCACCACCCAGCCCGCGTGCATCAGCCAATCAGCGACGTCCTTACATACTCGGGTAGGCATCGAGCAGCTCCCAAGAATCCAGCTTAAGTGAATAGACTATACTATCCTGGCTAAGATAAGTAACGCGTCGCTTTGGTGGGTTTATGGAACTGTCGCCGATGGGAATTCTCGCCGAAACACCAACTTAGAACTCTCGCCGACCTGGAAATGTTAACCTAACCTGGACATTGGCACCTAACTTAACCTAACTGATCAAGCTAACGATAGTATTTCATCCCTGAATGCAGACACGCGGGTAAAACTTGATTAAATGTATATATTGGGTCCTGTAATATCAAGAATTGGAACGCTCGACGACGGCGGCGAGAATTCCTATCGGCGACAGTTCCAGGTACCCTTTGGTGTACCTCAAGGTGAATTATTGGGCTGAGAGAACTAATATTAAAACTCTAAGAAAGAAATCAAGAGACAACCATGAGAGGAAGATTATATGCTTGTATGATAATAGACATATCGATACAAAGATAGGTGGATAGAATGTAGGAAAGAAAGTAACAGGAAAACTAAGTACTGAAAGTAAGGTAACAAAATAATCTAACCTATGTAACCTATAGTCTATTTTTTTTAACAAGGCAAAAAGTCCATGCTATCTTAAGGTCTCATGCTTGAAAGTATGCCTATGTTTACCTGATACTACGGTTAACTCTGATAAAATACAGCTGACATTTAGAAGAAGCGTAGTATTCCCTTCTCCTGGCATCAAATATCAGTCAGGAAGCAGCAAGGGGTCAGGATTTTTTGCCTCGTTAAAAAAAATAGACTATAACCTAACTTTCTCCGTTACTTTTTTGTATACTTTATTTCCAATTACCGGATGTAGGAAAGAAAGTAACAAGGAAGCAAAGTACCGAAAGTAAGGCAACAAAATAACCTAATCTTTTCCGTTATTTGTTTTCCTATCTACTTTTTTTTTCAATTACTAGATGGATAGATGGATGTAGACAGTGGGAGTGACCGGGAATCGAACCCATGGTGAGGCACTTCATACACGGCACTTCACCGGTCGCATATTCCCGTTTTCTGGAAGAGTATGTGGCGTTTACTCTTGAACACGTCAGGCTAGGTTACGTTAGGTTACGGATAGGGTAGGTGAGGTTCTATGGGGCAATCCATGGTAACTTTGCGTGGAAATCACAATGAGGGTATTTTCGAGACAATCCTATGGCTAGTTTCGGAGCTATAGCCAAGTGTCTTCACTCGGAAACCACATACTGGCATAGAGAACGGGAATATGCTCACCGGTCTAGCTAAGGAGAATTTTAGCGTTCTTAACTAGCAAGCCACTTCACTAGAACTTGTTATATATTCAACACGAGATCTCATACCACACTGACTGGGTTCACGCCGTTTTGGAATGATGTTTATTTTAATGTCGTATATTTGATGACTTTATGAGCGAAATTAAGTCTCTCGTTTAGCTGTAATCTTATGTGTACCATTGTTATGATAGCTTGGAATGTTTTTGTTAATGTTTGACAAGTTACGTATGACAGAATTAATTATACCACTTACACGTGTGTATATGAGTTTAACATTCTTATTTTCATTAATGCTTTACTGTTCCATCAGTTGAATAAAAATCTTAATACGCTACGTGGTTAGAGACAGACAGACTGACTGACTGACTGCGTGTTAAATGGTGCTAATTAAGCCTGCAGGATGAGGAGGAAAAATTAAAGGTAAAGATGGGGGCATACACTATGCTGCGCGTGACCTCGGTGCTCATCTCCGTCGCATTAGCCTTTGAGCCTGTGGTGGATGAGAACACTTTATCCCGGTACACAGGGCTAGTGTGACATCCGGGTTACCACAGATACCTTCCCCAGGTTTCTCCAGGTACCCATTTATCGACCCCGAAAGGAAAGATGAACAGCTGTGTGGGCTGGCCGCCGACTTGCCCTGGCCCGGATTCGAACATGGCCAAGGTCCGCAGATTCGTAGCTATAGGCGCGCTAGCCACTACACCATGGAGGCGACGGAGGAGGAAGAGATGAGGAGATAGTACGGAAATCGAAAAGGACATGAAGGAACTGAAAAAAAGAGTGTACAGACATCACAGAAA
>JACEEZ010000091.1:186900-254400 GCA_016584305.1 Chionoecetes opilio | reverse complement strand
GATCTGGGCGTGAAGGGGTTAATAGAGGAAACATTAGCACAGAGATTTGCTCAAACAGAAAGTATGTGTAGAAAAGACGAATTTTTACGGTAAGACGAAAGAGGATCATGGTTTTTTTCGTACAAACTTCTAGGACTGTAATAGAAGACGTAAAAAATATGGGGAGGAAAAGCTGTGAAGAGAAAAAGAAACAGATGAAGAAAAAATTTGTAAGAAAAAAAGTGGGAGAAATAAGTGGAAGAAAAATCTAGGGAGAAAAAAAGAAAAGCAAAACTGAATAAAAAAACTTTGGAAACGTAAGAAGACGATCTATTTTTTCCTATAAAGTATTCGCATCGTAAAAACACACACACACACACACACACACACACACACACACACACACACACACACACACACACACACACACACACACACACACACTAGGGGTACTCCGTAGTGTAAGGGTATCACGCTCGGTTCACAACCGAGAAGTCCCGGGTTCGATCCCCGGGCGGAGCGGAAACATATGGCTGTTTCCTTAAAACCCGAGTCCCTGTCCACCCAGCAGTGAATGGGTACTGGGTGTTAGCCGGGGTTTGTGACCTGCTCTCCGGGGAGCTGGCTTCGGCCAACACAAAGCACTAAGGATGAATGATAAAAATGTTGATATGGAGACGGGGCCACACGAGCGCTTCTCTGGCCCTGTAAAGACACAACTACAACTAGATGAATACACACACACACACACAAACACACACACACACAAACACACACACACACACACACACACACAAGGTACTCAGAACACTTATGATTTTTTCTTCTACGACACCCAATCACCTGCCGTCAAAACTCACACGCTACCACTACTATTTTTGTTCCGTTCCAATCCCGAGACAATACACCAATCAGGGCGTGGCGTAACAAGCTTGCGAACCAGCACAATGACACAATCAGAGTAGTTTGTTATTCTCTCTCTCTCTCTCTCTCTCTCTCTCTCTCTCTCTCTCTCTCTCTCTCTCTCTCTCTCTCTCTCTCTCTCTCTCTCTCTCTCTCTCTCTCTCTCTCTCTCTCTCTCTCTCTCTCTCTCTCTCTCTCTCTCTCTCTCTCTGTGTGTGTGTGTTTGCAACCCTTCGTGTGTGTGTGTGTGTGTTTGCAACCCTTCGTGTGTGTGTGTGTGTTTGCAACCCTTCGTGTGTGTGTGTGTGTTTTGCAACCCTTCGTGTGTGTGTGTGTGTTTGCAACCCTTCGTGTGTGTGTGTGTGTTTGTGATATTTACCTTGAAATTTATCTTCTTTTTTTAACATTCTGTACAGTATTCCGGGAAGGACGCGACCCTACTCCTCCAGGTCAAGCGTAATTTCCACACTCACTTCTTTCTCATATAATGATAAAAGAAAACAAGATTCGTGCTCGTTCTTGATTTAACTATACCAGCGTGCATAACAACCCTTCGATGCTCCTCGGTTCAAAGCAGAAACACACACACACCCACACTTACACACACACACACACACACACACACACATACAGGCGCATACACACAGGATTAAAATTTAGCTTCGTATCATCATTAAAAGAGTTTCGTGAAAGTCTCATCAAAACGCCGCAGCATATTGTCCCCTTGTGTGTGTGTGTGCAACGAAAACTGTAATGGTTAATCTATGCACAGCGACTACCACCGCTGCAACTATTACTATACTACTACTACCGCTATTTTTACTACTATTATATTCTACTACTACTACTACTACTACTTACTACTACTACTACTACTGCTACTACTCTACTATAACTACGACTATCCTGATCCCTGAAATACTCCCGTCGCTCCCCACCAGTCCCCCCCCCTCCCCCTCCCCCTCCCCCCTGCCAGTCACTCGACAAACACACAATCACGCCAGGCAATAAAGCAGACAAGAGCGTCACTCTGATCAGCGCTGCACACTCGGCGCCGCGTGATTTATGGTGGGATTATTTTTTCTTTTTTTTTCATTCGTGATATCATTACAGATTAATGAATAGCTTGTTGACAGATGTAATATATGTGTGTGTGTGTGTGTGTGTGTGTGTGTGTGTGTGTGTGTGTGTGTGTGTGTGTGTGTGTGTGTGTGTGTGTGTGTGTGTGTATGTATGTATGTATGTATGTATGTGTGTGTGTGTGTGTATGTGTGTGTGTGTGTGTGTGTGTGTGTGTGTGTGTGTGTGTGTATGTGTATGTGTTGTGTGTGTGTGTGTGTTTATTCTTACTTAAAACTTTATGATTTGTTTTTTCCTCGCCTTTTGAAGAATGAAACAAAATAAAGTTCAGTTTTTCATAGATAGCTTTCATAACTTTTTGAGGCTCCGCAATGTATAAAGTTATCACATTTATCATCGGGAACAGCCAGGCAGGCAGCCATGGTGACGGGTGTGGAGGCCAGCCATGGACTTCCTCCATGGAATCTCCAGAGTTATCTCGCCACCACCGTTGTCTGTCAAATGCTTCTGTCTACAGTTTAAAAGGTTAGATTCTTAATGAAGTCAAAGCTACTAATCCAGCGATGATATACACGATATTGTTGCCTATTAATTAATCATCATTATCATCAGTCAGAAGGATATTATTATTATAGTTTTAAGGCGCCGCAACTGCGGGGTTATTGACGTCAGTTAGAAGGAAAGGAGGCATATTTGATTATGGTCTTATTTTCCTGACTGTTGCCGAGCCCCATCTCATGCTCCTGCCTCGCCTCTGCATTTATGGCTTTTCATGTAAACAACACGTTCCTGTCTTGTCCAATCGTCTTCTGAAGGATGTGAGATGAGAGAGTTTTTTCAGATTCCTTCCTTCCTTTCTACCTTCCTTCCTTCCTTCCTTCCTTCCTTCCTTCCTTCCTTCCCTTTCTACCTTTCTTCCTCCCTCCATCCCTCCCTTAATTCCTCCCTCCCTCCCTCCCTCCCTCCCTCCCTTCCTTCCTTCCTTCCTTCCTTCCTTCCTTCTCCTTCCTTCCTTCCTTTCTTTCTCCCTCCCTCCCTTCCCTCCCTCCCTCCCTCCCTCTCTTCCTTCCTTCCTTCCTTCCTTCCTTTCTTCCTTCCTTCCTTCCTTCCTTCCCTCCCTCCCTCCCTCCCTGCCTCCCTGCCTGCCTGCCTGTCTGCCTTCCTTCCTTCCTTCCTTCCTTCCTTCCTTCCTTCCTTCCTTCCTTCCTTCCTTCCTTCCTTCCTTCCCATCAGCCGCAAAATAGAAGAGGAAAACGACTCACCACCCCTTTCCGTCACTCGATTATGGAGGACGACTTTCGCCTAAATGAATGCGACTCTCTTTCGCGGCTCGTTAACTCTGCCTTAGGTTGCATTTCACCTCATGTTAAACGCTTGGTAGAATCAATTCTGCTGGAGAGACGGCGGTAATGAGGGGCGGAGGGGGAGACGAGATCAGCCATGGAGCAGGGCGAATGGGGGAGAGAGAGAGAGAGAGAGAGAGAGAGAGGGGGAGAAGAGAGAGAGAGAGAGAGAGGGGAGAGAGAGAGAGAGAGAGAGAGAGAGAGAAGGGGGAGAGAGAGAGAGAGAGAGAGAGAATTGGTTGAGGAGAAAGTGGGAGAGAGAGAGAGAGAGAGAGAGAGAGGGGAGAGAGAGAGAGAGAGAGAGGAGAGAAGAGAGAGAGAGAGAGAGAGAGAGAGAGGAGAGAGAGAGAGAGAGAGAGAGAGAGAGAGAGGTTAAAGAGAAAGAGAGAAATAAAGAGGAGAAAGACTCCTCTTAAGAAAGAGGAGATAAAGACGATATTACGAGGAATTGGTCGGGGAGAAAGAGAGAGAGAGGGAATAGACAGAGAGAGAGAGAGAGAGAGAGAGAGAGAGAGAGAGAGAGAGAGAGAGAGAGAGAGAGAGAGAGAGATTACGAGGAATTGGTTGAGGAGAAAGCGGGGCAGAGAGAGAGAGAACGGAACTTAGATCAGTGAAATGATAAAAAGAGAAAGAAAAAAAACGAGGCAGACCGGCGAGCAGAAAGAAAAAAGACAAAGAGGAATGGAGAGTGAAAGAGGAAAACAAAATAAGACAAAATTTAATCTCTAAAACGTAGATAATAAAAAAAATATAATATAAAATAAAGCAACTGAGGTGATAAATGAAAACTACAATTGGTTCGTTACATGTTTACGAACCCTAATGATAGATCGTCTTTTGTTTCGTTGTGTATTTGGTAATGGTATTTTTTTCCCTTTTATTTAATTATTCTCTTTAATCAATGTCTTGTGAGTTTAATTGAGTTTCTATCGGGTTTTTTCCTTGATGACTATTCTCTTCTCTCTCTCTCTCTCTCTCTCTTCTCTCTCTTCTCCTCTCTCCCCCTTTTCCCTCTCCTCTCTCTCCTCTCTCTCTTCCTCTCTCTCTCTCCCTCTCTCTCTCTCTCTCTCTCTCTCTTTTCCAAACGGAGCTTCTCGCAGCGGCTCTGGCAGCAGTCAAGCGAGAGGCCGGAGACGTCATCATTGCCTCTGATAGCACGACTGCCCAGTGCCCTACAGTCGATAACATCCAGGAACCTTCTTCACACCGTCCTCGTGAACAGAATTATTAAACTTGTGTATAAGATAAAGTGTCAGGACAGAACTGTGAACTTTATATGGTCCCCATCACACTGTGGGATAGCGGGTAACGAGCGTGCAGATGAACTCGCCAACAGTGCTACGACTAAGGATGGTGTTGGGTTTCCGCTCCCTCTGTGCCTTGGCCTTCTAAAAACAGAAATGTGTGCGAAAATGGAAACGTACAATAAGAGACATATTGACAGCATACTCGGTCAGTCTGTTTGTCTCATTACATATATGGACTTAACAAAAGGGTGTCAACCCCACTACATACAAAATGGACTAATTACTAGGCGCCAGCAGGTGTGTTATAGTAGACTAATGTTAGGGTATAAGTACATGTGGGAGGTAGCTGGCAGTGACAACATCAATATGAAAAAATGTAACCTGTGTAAAACAGAAGAGAAGCACACACTCCGCCATTATGTAATGGAATGTCCAGAAAGTATCTCTTTTAGAGGCAGCTGTGCCCATTCCTCCTATGCTGGGCTGCTGCACTACTATCTACAACCATGTAACCTTATCCAAGTCAAAAACAGTCACCCAAACTTTGCCAATGCCTCATAAAGGACTTAATAAATATATATCTATAATAATATAAGCGAAAGTGTGTGTGTGTGTCTGTCTGTCTGTCTGTGTGTCCGCGATAGGTGCCGCCCCCAGCGCTCCAATCCCATCCTATGGCACAGTTTTGGAACCGGGTCGACCAGAGGAAGGTTTTAAGCCCACTTATAGGATGATCCGATCAATTTTGATTTATTTTTATTTTTAGTAGCCTATTAGCGAGAATTGTGAAGAAAAAAAAGTGGGTTGCGAGAATTAAGGAAACCTTGATGTAGGGTGATGGGTAATGGGTGAGTGAATGGGTGGGGTGATGGGTAATGGGTGTGGGGTGATGGATGAGTGAATGGGTGGGGGGTGATAGGTTGGGGGTGATGGGTGATGGGTGAGGGAATAGGTGGGGGGTGATGGGTAATGGGTGAGTGAATGGGTGTGTGGTGATGGATAATGGGTGAGTGAATGGGTGGGGGGTGATGGGTAATGGGTGAGTGAATGGGTTGAGGGTGATGGGTAATGGGTGAGTGAATGGGTTGGGGGGGATGTGAATGGGTTGGCGTTAATACATACATTTCTACATCCATGATTTCAGGAAAGTTAGAAGGGGCTATCTGGAGAGTCTGTGTTTTTGGCTAGCTCCTGCGGAGGGCTATTGTGCGGAGGGCTATTGGTGGGCCCTTCGGCCCACCAATAGCCCTCCGCAGGAGCTAGCCAAAAAGTCCGCCCGGAGGGCGGCTTTGCGGCTAGTGTAACATAACATAGTCTTTTGTATATGCATATCTAAACGTAATTAACAATGTTACTATCTAACTTCATTAATCATGGCAATCGTTCCCATGCAACCTGCATGGGAGGTGCGCCCTTTGTCTATTTTGTACCCTTAATTACCTCCGCTAACGAAGTTGGAGGGGTTATGTTTTCACCCCGATCTGTCTGTCTGTCTGTCTGTCTGTCTGTCTGTCTGTTAGTGTACAGGATTTCTCGAAAAGTTGCGAATAGATTTGGACCAAACTCGGTATACCAAGTCTATTTGGTATAAGGAAGAACTGATGTAGTTTTGGATGAAATCTATTGACAACTGTTGCCATGGCAACCAATTGAAGAAATATTCGGCCGGAGGTATGCGCTCATACTGAGTGCATATATATATATATATATATATATATAATATATATATATATATATATATATATATATATATATATATATATATATATATATATATATATATATTATATATTTGATTAAATATTCGGGCGGAGGCATGCGCTCTACTGAGTGCCCGCCCTCCTAGTTATATATGTATTATGTATAATGTGTACATTATTCACAATAAACGTTTTGATCTGATCTGATCTGATCTCTCTCTCTCTCTCTCTCTCTCTCTCTCTCTCTCTCTCTCTCTCTCTCTCTCTCTCTCTCTCTCTCTCTCTCTCTCTCTCTCTCTCTCTCTCTCTCTCTCTCTCTCTCCTCTCTCTCTCTCTCTCTCTAACGATTTTTTTTTAGTACCCATTGTCATCATCGTCGTCTCCTCCTCCTCCTCCTCCTCCTCCTTTTCACACTCAATTTGCTACTTTCAATCTCACTAACGCTTTTCATTTTCGGTTTAATGGTTGACGGTACGGTACATGCAATATTAACTGTAGTAGGAGTAGTAGTAGTAGTAGTAGTATAGTAGTAGTAGTAGTAGTAGTAGTAGTAGTAGTAGTAATAGTAATAGTAATAGTAATAGGAGGAGGAGGAGGAGGAGGAGGAGGAGGAGGAGGAGGAGGAGGAGGAGGAGGAGGAGGAGGAGGAGGACGAGGAGGAGGAGGACGAGGATTTACATAGGATTACATAGGAATAACAGACACCAGGAGACCTATTGGTCCATAACGAGGGTATCTGCTGCACTACATACTACTAACTATCAACTACTTGTAAGAAAACAGTTGGAAAATGATGCCATGTCCCTAAAGAGGATAGGAACATGGAAGTTTCATAGTGCAGAATGATAGGATATGAAAAATACTAACTACAACTACCACTACCACTACAACTAATCGATACGGGGGACTAGATATGAATTCGCACTATCAATACCCATTTACTTTACAGTGCGCGTCAAGTCTGTTTTTAAATGTAGTTATTGTGCTGGCTCCGACAATATTTGCTGGTAACTTGTTCCATCGATCAACGACTCTAACATTGAAATAATTTTTACGGAGATCGGTGATGCAACGTTGACCGTTTAGTTTTAAACCATTATTTCTTGTTGTCACTTGAGTTGAAAGTTCGAATAGGTTCTCTTGATTAATTACATCAAATCCTTTTAGGATTTTAAAGGTTTCTATCAAGTCCCCCACGGATTCTTCGATCCTTTAAGGAAAACATATTAAGTTTCCGCAGTCTCTCTTCATAAGATGAATTTCGCAGAGATGGAATTAGTTTAGTTGCTCTTCTTTGCACTGATTCCAATTTGGCTTGATCTTTTACGAAACAGGGCGACCAGAATTGAACGGCATATTCCAAGTGCGGCCTAACCAAGGACGTGTATAATTGTGTCATTACTTTCGGAGTTTTATGTTCAAAGTTGCGTTTAATAAAGCCCAACATCATATTTGCCTTTTTACTGGCAGCTAGGCAATGCAGACTGGTTTTCAGATCATTACTGATGATGACACCTAAATCCTTTTCCTGCTGTACTTCAGTTAACGATTTATTTTGCATTTGATAGTTATATTTGAGGTTATCGTTGCCTATATGCATTACTTTACATTTATCGGAATTGAATTTTAATAGCCATTTATCACTCCAATCTGATAGTTTGTCGAGATCACTTTGTATGAGTTCGCAGTTTTCTCTAGTATATGCTTTACCGCCTAATTTGGTGTCATCTGCAAATTTCGATACTTTAGATAGAAGTCCGCAGTCCATATCGTTGATATATATCAGAAAAAGAGTGGGACCCAAGACCGAGCCCTGAGGCACCCCACTAGTAACATCTAACCAATCAGATGTTTCGCCATTTATTACTACCCGTTGTTTACGATTTGAAAGCCAATCGCCAATCCATGAACATAATTGCTCTCCTAAGCCATGTGCCCTTAGCTTGGTCAACAGTCGCTTATGGGGAACTGTATCGAAGGCTTTCTGAAAATCAAGGTATATTACATCCGAGGGAATTTTAGCGTCCCAGTTTGAATAAATGACATTTAAAAAAATCGAGTAGGTTTGTTAAGCAGGATCTTTTATTTCGAAAACCATGCTGGGAGTTTAGTATTGAGGAGGAAGAGGAGGAGGAGGAGGAGGAGGAGGAGGAGGAGGAGGAGGATTACATAGGATTTACATAGGAATAACAGACACCAGGAGACCTATTGGTCCATGACGAGGGTATCTGCTGAACTACATACTACTAACTATCAACTACTTGTAAGAAAACAGTTGGAAAATTATACCATGTCCTTAAAAGAAGATAGGAACACGGAAGTTTCGTAGTGCAGAAAAATAGGGTATGAAATATACTAACTACAACTACCACTACCACTACAACTAATCGATCCGGGGGACTAAATATGAATTCGCAGGGCACTATCAATACCCATTTATTTTACAGTGCGCGTCAAGCCTGTTTTTAAATGTAGTTATTGTGCTGGCTTCGACAACATTTGCTGGTAACTTGTTCCATCGATCAACGACTCTCACATTGAAATAATTTTTACGGAGATCAGTGATGCAACGTTGACCGTTTAGTTTTAAACCATTATTTCTTGTTGTCACTTGAGTTGAAAGCTCGAATAGGTTCTCTTGATTAATGACATCAAATCCTTTTAGGATCTTAAAGGTTTCTATCAAGTCCCCACGGATTCTACGATCCTTTAAGGAAAACATTAAGTTTCCACAGTCTCTCTTCATAAGATGAATTTCGCAGAGATGGAATTTGTTTGGTTGCTCTTCTTTGCACTGATTCCAATGAGGAGGAGGAGGAGGAGGAGGAGGAGGAGGAGGAGGAGGAGGAGGAGGAGGAGGAGGAGGAGGAGGAGGAGGAGGAGGAGGAGGAGGAGGAGGAGGAGGAGGAGGAGGAGAAGTAGTAGTAGTAGTAGTAGTAGTAGTAGTAGTAGTAGCAGTAGTAGTAGTAGTGATAATAGTCGTGGTATGTGGTTTTGACATGCTGGTGTGGCAGGTCGAGAATAACATGATTTAAACTTGATCTTCGAGGAACTTTGGTTTGACAGCAACTTGTAATTTGGACGCGTAACGTTAATTAGGGCAAGGAGGTGTGTGTATGTGTGTGTGAGAGAGGAGAGAGATGAGAGAGAGGAAGAGAGAGAGACGAGAGAGAGAGAGAGAGAGAGAGAGAGAGGAGCACAGCAGCCAACTTGTGGCGAAACTCCCTTAACTTATTTTTTTCCTCTCTCTCCTGTCAGTTTTGTGTCCAATTTAACCGCAAATGGTATTATGCATTGATTAAATTCAGGTGAGTTTTTTTACCTCTCTCTCTCTCTCTCTCTCTTCTCTCCTCTCTCTCTCTCTCTCTCTCTCTCTCTCCCCGCGACTCCTCTCTCTCCTCTCTCTCTCTCTCCCCATCTCTCTCTCTCTCTCTCTCCTCTCTCTCTCTTCTCTTTTCCCTCTCTCCTTCTCTCTCTCTCTCGTTAGGCTTTATGCAAGTGGATAGGTGGAAAGGAGAGGAGCGAGGACGAGGGAATGATAATAATAGAGCTGTGAAGAAGCAACAGCGCCGAGCTAAAGAACATACGAGCGTGGAAGTGTTCAAAAAACCTCCTGAACACGTTGCCCTTGTGTGTGGGAAATTATATTACATTATATAATTTAACTAGTGTCTTTGTGTTTAGAAAAGAAAACAGAGGCGTCTCAGGCAATTTCTCGCTAACATAATCTAGTACGTCTATCTCATTTGGTAAGATTTTAACCCCTTCACGCCCAGATCTTTCCTTTGATGTATGAAATCGTCTGTTATTAGCCATAAAAATACGAAAAAGTAACTAAATAAACCAAATTAGCTAATGGACAAGGATATTAAACAGGTCATATCTATATAATATTGCGTATCTTCATTAAAATCGCCGAATGGTGGTAACTGGTTATATTACAATGGAAATTACGTTCTGGGTCTCAAGGGGTTAAGCTCAAATTGGCGATGTTGACGTATTAAAAGGGAGAGGAACGTTATCTTTTTCGAGGCGTGAAAAAACAGGTGCTAGCAAACTTGTTAACCCTCATAGAAAAACGTAACGAAAACATGAATATTTTTTTTCCAACTCGTATGTTTTGCTGGAATATAACTTTTATTTATTCATCATGTTATTTCCGCCTCGTCAATCTTTTCTCCAAAGTTTGTCGCTCCCTCCTCTATTTGTGTCCTTCCCTGCCCTTTTCCGAGAAGCCCATCTCGCTCGTCTCCGCCAGGCTGGGCTGAGGGTTCCGATGTCAATACTCCCATGAACATTTTCTTAAGCCAGTCTATATTGCAAGTCGCGATGAAATTTACAGATGTGTGTCAGAAAATTTAAAGAGCATATCTCATTACTTCCTTTTCTTTTTCGTCTTCTTGTTGTTATTCTTTCTTCTTTTTTCTTTCTTTTTCTCTTTCTTCCTCTTCTTTTTTTCTTTCTTCGTCGTCTTCTTTCTTTCTCTTCTTCTTGATCTTCGTTTTCTGCGTCTCCCTTTATTGAAGATGAACAGATGCACAGTAAATGATAATCTCTCATCACAGTTGGTAATCTAAAACACGAAACAATAGTGTACAAAATCAAGTTGGCGTTGAGGTTAATCTATCGCTGCCAAGCCAAGATGAACGTTACCGTATATAAGAAGTTCTTACTGGGTCTCCTTTTCGGGAATCTATGATGAAAGTTAAAAAGAGATCGTCCATTGATTACATTGGGGGTGAAGACGACGCAACGACTAAGATTGTTTTTGAGTTAGAAAGAGACGGAAATGTGTTACTAAGGTTCACTGGTTAGTGTGTGGCAGTGGTTAGCATCTTGGAGTGGTGAGCTCAAGATTGCGAGTTCGAGTTCCGCCGGCCATCTTTAACGCAGTGGCCGGATTATTAGAACCTGGTAGTGGACAGCATAAGGTCCTGAGTTCAAGTCCCGCCAGGAGCAAATGTTTCTTCCATCGTCGAGTGGCCGAAGATACCCACATGCTACCCATCAATTTCACTTCCTTCGACTGCGAGTGCGCCAGGGGGCAGCATGACCCTCAAATCAAAACCATCACAGGTGTCACTATATAAATCCAGCCTGCGCCACCACGGGCGAGGGCCAACCATGACAGCCCTCCACAATAAGAAGGGCCAACCACCTGAGCCCTCAAGGAAAAAAGATAAAACCTAAGGAAGGAAGATAATAGCCTACAGGCGCTATAGGCTCCAGCTAAAAAAAATAGAAAATAGAGGCCGGAAAATATTGAATCGTGGGTTAATACATTTGGGTCTTTTTGTTTTTCCTTTTTCCTCTCAGCTGGAGGCACCACATGTCAGTAATACTTTCCTTGAGCGACAGGAGAGCCTCGTCCTTGTTCAGACGTAGCCTTATACAAGACCTGGGGCGAAAAAACATACGCACATACACTCTTGAGGTAAAAGCGAGGAATATAGGTAACACATCCCAACCTAGATCATGCACGTCTCGTTATACCTTGATCATTGGCGGGACTCAAGAGGCATGATATTATACTCAACGCTTTTTCTTAACATTCAAGCTGCATTTTTTTTCTTCGTTGCTACATCTTGTTTCGCCTCGAGTCTGTTATATCTGTCATCAGAATACGAACAGCGACACACAACTTGTCTATATGTCATCTTAAATTTTTGATGCGATGCAGAATTTTATGCGCGGGAAAACAAGGGCAGCGAGAGGGATGCAGGAGTCACCATTGAGGGCGCGACACACTCCTCCCTCAGCTTACGGAAGGCGGACGAGCGGCGGGACGAAGCGATAACAAATGCGGCAAGAAACAGTGTGGGGCAGGATGACACGGGAGGGGAGGTGAAGTTCTGTCCATGGTTTTTTTTCTAAAGCCTCATTCTATTCACCATTCAAATTTCATTGGTTAGTTAACTACATATATATCTTTTGTCTGAGAGCAGATCTGGCGTGGCAGGTGTTACTTATGTATAATAGTACACTTCTTTTTTTTTACATTTCTATCTATGGCGCCTGCAGGCTACATCCATGAGGGTTTAGATGGATAGCCATCTATGGGTCCATATGAGGGTCATGATTGTTGGCCCTTGTCCGTGGTAGAGCAGGTAGGATTTTAGTAGTGACGCCTTGTAGAGGCTCATGCCGCCCCCCGGTGTCATGCGATGCACTCGCCGTCGAAAGTTGGGTTGATGAGCGACATGAAGGTGAACTTCGCCCACTCGACGATGAAGGAAAAATCTGCACATAGCGGGACTCGAACTCGTGACGCCGAGCTCACCACTACCAGGTGAGACTTGCTCCCGGCGAACTCGGGTCGTTGAGCTGACCACATCCAGGCGCTAACCACTCGGCCATCGCCTCCCCTGCGTGAAAACCGTGCATGTATTGTCAGGGCCTTGTGCTTGTCTTCAGTGTATTGTCTGTGGTTTGTCTTCAGTGTGTTGCCGCATGCGAAGAGAGTTTACCCAAGCGTATTATGTAAGCCACCCGGAGCTTGTTGTCTGAGGGCTGTTCCTGTTTGCTTAGTAATTTGCAACCTGCACTGCTTCTGAGATGTACGAAACCCATCAATGTTTTCAATTCAATTCAATTCAACTTGATATAGTACTCCTTGGCCCTCGATTAAAATGCCTAATCCAGTGGGAGTAAATGACTTGATTGCCTCCATCAACCATCAGAGGACGCGCATGCGCATACGCATACGGGAGGGTTAGCGTGGGGGTTGAGAAGCGGGAAGGAAGACAGGCAGAACTAACAGGAGAGGGCGATCAGGTCACCCAGATCTAGTGAGCGTGTAGCAAACCATCGCAACATTCTGCTTCAGTGCGGTTCTTGAAGCACTGCCATAGTCACCGTAACCACGACAAGGGACAACGCATAATGGTAAGCATGTGGCGGAAAAAGGGTTGTGTATGCGTGCAGACCCTTGGACGAGGCATGAGCTGTGCACCTCAGCCGCGCCTCCCACAGCTGTAGCTTTGTACGGCTCATTAAGGGCTCGAGGCTTCACAGTTAAATATGTCCCGTTAGAATCACATTGAAGTTCAGATCTTCCCTCCATAATCAGTACACGTTAATTGCAATTTACTGGTAGCTTTATGTAATCTAACTAGTATTTATTTTTAACCGTGTGAACCCATTCCTCGAGTCTCCGTGATGAATGCCGGCGTATTTTTTCTCTTTTCTTTAAAGATTAATTACCTAAATATTAGGCTTTTTCAACCATTAATGCTACACACATCAGAACTACATAAATTACGTTTGTGTCTCTTTAGTTTGAGGAGAGTGAAGGAGGAGGAATACGTAGGTATCACAAGCACCCCTGAAGTGGCTCATCATATGTACTTGACATAGGCGAGCAAGCAGTTGTCCTCGTCGTTGCCTCCTTGGCGGGCAAGTTATGCAAATATTACCAGAATGTAGTGGTTGGTAATCATGACGTTATAGAGCGTGAAGCAGGCCGGGAGAGAATTACATAGATTTCTTTACGTAAAAACAGACCACACTAGACCCCAATTTCTGAAGTTATACTTGGTTCAAAATTTTGAGGCCACATTGAATGTGTGCTTGGACACAACTTTCTTCCGAAGGTCAATATTTGGTACTAAGAAGTTAGTTATCAGATTCAAACTTCCTAACCCCCTCGCCCTTTGTTAGAAGGCTTGATATAATGGGGAAGGTAAAGGTAAAGATGGGAGCATACGCTAAGCTGCGCGTGGCATGCGGTGCTCATCTCCGTGGCATTAGCCCTTAGAGCCTGTGGTGGGTGAGAACCCGTTACCCCGGGACACAGGGCTAGTGTGACTCCCGGGTTACCACAGTTCAGTTACCTTCCCCAGGTTACCCCAGGTACCCATTTATCAACCCCGAAAGGAAGTAAGAACAGCTGGGTAGGCTGGTCACCGACTTGCCCTGGCCCGGGATCGAACCAGGGCCCGCAGATTCGTAGCCAGGCACGCTAGCCACTGCACCACGGAGGCGATATAATGGGGGAGGGGGGGAATTACCTGTTTGCTCACCCCTCCCCCACAGCGGACGCCATGCGCTCCAATCCCACACAAAAGCCCATTAGAAATACAGTAATTGCCAACAACCACCCTCTCTGTTCTCCCTCTCCGCGCTCCTACTTCTCAAGGTTAAATACCGCACGCGGGTGACGGATTCCCGCCAAGCTACCCGCGTGCGGTATGGCCAATCGCATTAGATAATGGGTGTTCATTCTTGCCTCTCACCCGCTAGGCTTGTGCTGGTGGTGATTAGCACATTTGTGTAGATTAGCATTAAGGACTTTATAATGAACTAGCCGCAAAGCCGCCCTCCGGGCGGACTTTTTGGCTAGCTCCTGCGGAGGGCTATTGGTGGTGGGCCTTCGGCCCACCAAACACGGACTCTCCAGATAGCCCCTTTACTTCTAACTTTCCTGAAATCATGGATGTAGAAATGTATGTATTCCCCCCACCCATTCACTCACCCATTACCCATCACCCCCCACCCATTCACTCACCCATTACCCATCACCCCCCACCCATTCACTCACCCATATACCCATCACCACACACCCATTCACTCACCCATTACCCATCACCCCCCACCTATTCCCTCACCCATCACCCATCACCCCCAACCCATCACCCCAACCCATTCACTCACCCATAAACCCCACACCCATTACCATCACCCCACCCATTCACTCACCTTTACCCATCACCCTACATCAAGGTTTCCTCAATTCTCGCAACCACTTTTTTTTCACAATTATCGCTAATAGGCTGCTAAAAAAAAAAAAAAAAAAAAAAGTGATCGGATCATCTCATAATTGGGCTTAAAACCTTCCCTGGCCCAACCCGGTTCCAAAAATGTGCCCATATGAGGTGATTGCGCCACGGGGGGCGGAACCTATACCAGACACACACACACACACACCCCACACACACACACACACACACACACACACACACACACACAACACACACACACACACACACACCACACACACACACACAGACAGACAGACAGACAGACAGACACACTTTCGCTTATATTTACCATTACCCATTAACCCCCCACCTAGGGCCTCACCCATCACCCATCATCCCCAACCCATCACCCCACCCATTCACACCCATCACCCCACACCCATTACCCATCACCCCACCATTCACTAAACCCATTACCCATCACCCTACATCAAGGTTTCCTCAATTCTCGCAAACCCACTTTTTTTTCACAATTATCGCTAATAGGCTGTTTAAAAAAAAAAAAAAAAAAGTGATCGAATCATCTCAAAAGGGGGCTTAAAAAACCTTCCCCTGGTCAACCCGGTTCCAAAAATGTGCCATATGAGGTGATTGCGCCACGGGGGGGCGGAACATACCACACACACACACACACACACACACACACACACAGACAGACAGACAGACACACTTTCGCTTAAAATTATTATAGATAGGTTAAACCTAAGTGGTAATCAAGGCGCGGGCTTTGTTCTTTTCCCCGCCAGACGCCCCAAGGCTTTCTCCCCGCGGGCCCTCTGTGTTATCCGCTTCAGTGTAGGGTTGACTCGACTGTGGTCAGTCGCGGTTTCTCACAGGTATTAAACGTATCAAGTAACGGCGTGTCTCCTTTCACCTTATTGCAACTGCATATAGGGAGGACTAGTGGGGACCGGTATACCTGGTGATAGCGAACAAAGAGCCACGACTCTCCGAAGTGGGCTTAATAAGGAAAGACAAAAAAAAAAAAAAAACTGGTTGGGCGGGGAAAATTCCAGGCGTTCATTTGTCTAAGTCCTGAGGAGAGACAAGGAGAGGTATGTCAGGAGTCTCGCTGAGGATGTCGAGGGTCATTTGAACGCTAATGACCTCCGACCCGCCTACCGAGCCCTGAAGAAGCTCCGTTCCAAGTCTCCTTCTCGGGCGGGGTGCCTATTCGAACAGCAAAATGGGGCCTCGTGTCGGACATGGATGGGCAGATGGCTCGTTGGGTGAGTACTTTTGGGGAGTTTTTCACGGGGACCCTCCAACTGAGCAGCTTCACACCACTGGGTTACAGGCAGTGGATGCCGATCCTCCCATTGACGAAACCGCACCCTCTCTTGACGAAGTCAGAGAGGCTGTAGCAAAGTTGAAGGGTGGAAAGGCAGCTGGTGTTTGTAATATCAGTGCGGAGCTCCTCAAAGCTGGGGGTGAGGATCCACGGGTTGCATGCTGTCCTGACTGCCGTGTGGCAATCAGGTACCATTCCTCCTGACTGGAAAAGGGGGCTGGTCGTCCCTATCTGGAAAGGGAAAGGGGACCGTCAGGACTGCAACAATTACCACGGTATTACACTGCTCAGCGTACCAGGCAAGGTGCTTGCCCATCTATTGCTGACACGAATTCGCAGTCATCTGGTGAAGCACCAGAGACCTCAGCAGTCTGGGTTCACGCCTGATAAGTCAACAACGGACCGTATCCTAGCGCTTCGTGTCCTGGTGGAACGCCGACGTGAGTTTCGACAGGGGATGCTTGCAGCCTATGTTGATCTCAAGAAGGCGTTTGACTCAGTGCATCGTGAGTCACTCTGGGATATTCTGCGACTTCGAGGGATTCCTGCAAGGACTATTGGTTTGATAACTGGTCTGTATTCTGGGACTGAGAGTGCTGTGAAGTCTGGGGCAGGTGTATCCAGCTTCTTTCCTGTGAATACAGGAGTGAGGCAGGGGTGCGTCCTTGCCCCATCACTTTTCAACGCTTGTATGGACTGGGTATTGGACAAGGTTGTAGATCAAAGTGATTGTGGAGCATCCGTCGGCAACACCAAGATCACTGATCTTGTTTTTGCCGATGATGCAGTAATCTTTGCTGAGTCGCTGGAGGTCCTGGTGATGGCTCTCGAGGCGCTGCACGAGGAGGCAAAGCCTTTGGGACTTAAGGTCTCCTGGCTCAAGACCAAGGTCCAGGTATTTGGAGACTTACTAGATGAAGCAGTACAGTCTGTTCATGCGTGTGGCGAGGACATTGAGATCTTGGAAAGTTTTACATACCTTGGTAGCGCAGTCCATAATGACGGCGGGTCACGTCAAGAAGTCTTACGACGGATTGGCATAGCCACGGGGTTTTGGACTCGCTCAGCGGGAGTATTTGGCGTTGTCGGTACCTGTGCAGGAGGACAAAGATCCGGATCTTCAAGTCGCTTGTGATCCCTGTCTTACTCTATGGTTGTGAGACTTGGACACTAAATAGTGACTTGAAGAGACGAATCAATGCCTTTGGTAATAAGTGTCTTCGCAGAATCATGGGGTATCGCTGGGATGATTACGTGTCAAATCAGCGATTGCACCGTGAGACTGAATCGAGGCCTATTACCTGCATAGTCCGTCAGCGCCAACTTCGGCTATATGGGCATGTGGCACGCTACCCTGAAACCGATCCTTCCCATCGGGTTGTATCTGTAAGAGACAATCCGGCGTGGAGGAGGCCAAGGGGGCGCCCACAAGGCTCGTGGCTGGGGCAAGTTGATGTTTCTTGTCGAGAGCTGCTTGGTATGGGAAAGGAGCCTGCATGGGAACTCGCGCGTGGTGACCCCCGGGAGTGGCGTCGTAGGGTGGGCGAGGCGACGCGCCCCCGGCGTATGCCCCCAATGATTGATTGATTGATTTGTCTAAGTTCGCAGGGACTCCCAGCCTCATAGTTCTCCACTTCTCGAAAGGACTCAAGGGCCTAAAGTGTGAGAGATCTAACAGAAACAGTTGGCAGTGTGACCTACAGTTGTCTACAGCCTCGAAAAAAAACTGTTTATGGAAGTTAAGCTCGTCTCCAGTTCAAGTGAGAAAAGACAGGAAAACAGTGTAGTGAGGCTGACAGTGCTGGATTACTTATCTACGCGTCTCCACGTGGATTACTTATCTACGCGCCTCCACTTGGATTACTTATCTACGCGGCTCCACTGGGAATTATTCTGCTTCGCGCCATCTGGGACGCCATCTTGGGACGCCCTAAAGGATCAACAACAGGAGGAGTCCTTTCTTCTTCAGAAGGACCTCTCACTACAGGATTTCATCGCAACAAAGAGTATTTTATTGCCAGCTAAGTACTTACCTGCGCTAAGTGAGTACTAGTACCCAGTTTTTTTTAAACAGTAAGAAGTGTTAAAAGTGGCAAGTTTTTCTGTCCTGTGTGATCCTTTGTGATCGGGACAGGTACAGCGTGTCGCGCTTGAAGGTGGTGACGTCAGAGCAACCTGCTCTGTGATTCGTTGCTTCAGTGACGTCACGGGGTTATTGTGAGTGCGAGTGGCTAGAAAATACGTCACAGCTTCTAAGCCATATTACTGGCTCCGGCATCAAGTGTTTCGCGGGCTCTCACGGCATCGCACTCTGATTGGTTTAAAAGTGCCAGGGAAGAGGGTGGAAAGAGTTGCCACAACTCGCCAAAGTGTTGAATTGTGTGCGGAAAAGTGTTGCAAATGGTGTTGTCATATAGTTATTATACACATTGTAACACAATAATTGTGTGCAGTGTTACGCAAACAACATAAACAAAAGTTATTAAATAACAGTGGTATAGTTTACGAGTGTCTTCTTGTGATTTAGAGTACAAGTGACAGGTGTAAAAGTATAAAGTAATTTTTCCTACGCTTCTTATAAAAAAAAAAATTGGCTCAGCTACCCCTGAAAAAGTTACTTTTCAATGCGAGCGTGGTTTCCTGTGGTGCGGTAGGGGTTAACTCTTCTAGACTACAAATTTTAATGAGTGCGTTCAAGTGTTGTCAATTGGTGTAGATGGACTACAGTGTAGTCTTTTGAGGTCATTTATGCTAATTGTATTAGCAAATGTCGTTGAGGAGTGGCACATATTATTCTTTATATATGTTGCCGCCGGGAGAGGTAGAAGCTAGTATTACTGCTAATATTTCTGTTGATCCTACAATTACACCTCCAGTAGTCAATATGGGTCAGGCACGTGCTGCTAATATAGCTTCAGAAGCTATGGAGGCTTTAAATCTAGCTTCATGGTTCGAAAGTGACCAGCTGTCAGTAGAGAGATTTAAACTGATTCTAGAATTTCAGTATTATATCACCTTTTTGACTCCACAAGAACGTCGTATCGCTTCATCTCTTGATTTTAAGCCAGGTGATAACCTAGAATTTTCTACTAAAATCATTAAGAGACTACGTGAAATGCCTAAAAATTCTATTTCACAATCTGAGTTCATAGCGACGGTGTCAAGGGAGGCTCAAATTCATTCATCCTCATAAGCTGTGATAAAAGCGTGAGTCCTAAGCTGTGATGAAAGCGTGAGTCCTAAGCTGTGATAAAAGCGTGAGTCATAAGCTGTGATAAAAGCGTGAGTCATAAGTTGTGATAAAAGCGTGAGTCCTAAGCTGTGATGAAAGCGTGAGTCATAAGCTGTGATGAAAGCGTGAGTCATAAGCTGTGATAAAAGCGTGAATCATAAGCTGGGATAAAAGCGTGAGTCATAAGCTGGGATAAAAGCGTGAGTCATAAGCTGTGATAAAAGCGAAAAAAGAATGGATATCAGCAGTAGGGGGAAGATTTGCGCAGGGTTCAAAGAAACCCAGATTAGTTTCAGACACAAAGTCACAGACACAGTTTTTCATAGTTCCTTCTATGATTGCTGCTTGTCTTTCTACGATGACAATTCAGTGTTGCACTCGAGACAGTTTTCTTGCTCTTGGGGTTGACACAGGTGCTTCATGTAATATTCTCAGTGAGTGTGCTTACACAGCGCGCCAAAATATTGTTCGCCGCATCATAACAGACGCTCCCATAAGGGAATTCTGAAAATGTACTCTATAGCAGCCTAGTGACTTCTGAGAGAGATATCCTACATATGGCAGCATGTTTAAAGCACGGGCAGTCCATCAAGACCGTTGAGGAATGTTCAGATGCCACTTGTCAATTATAGACGAAGCATTTTGAAAAGGATCGCCTCACTCCCCGCGAGTAATTTGAACAGACACGCGTTGGTATAACTATTATTATTTTCATAATGGGTGGCAAGAAAGACCTAACAAAGGAGCAAATTAAAGTTATTGTGACTTTACACAAGGCAGAGAGGCCAGAGGAAGAAATATCAAGGATTGTGGGTGTTACGAGGAGATGTGTGATGAAGTGGGTGGAGTGTTTCATGAACGTGGCGGGGTGGCAGCACCATAACATAAAGAACTGGCCACAGCGAGGATGTAAAACATCAGCAAGCACCGTAAATGTCATGAAACGTCAAGTGGATGCCAATCCTCAAATAGGAGCAAGAAAATTATTACGATATGACATTTATATCCTCGCTGTGGCCACTTCCTTATGTTACGGTGTTGCCACGCCGCCACGTTCATGAAACACTCAACCCACTTCATCACACATCTCCTCGTAACACCCACAATCCTTGATATTTCTTCCTCTGGCCTCTCTGCCTTGTGTAAAGTCACAATAACTTTAATTTGCTCCTTTGTTAGGTCTTTCTTGCCACCCATTATGAAAATAATAATAGTTATACCAACGCGTGTCTGTTCAAATTACTCGCGGGGAGTGAGGACACTGAAGACAAACCACAGACAACACACTGAAGACAAGCACAAGGCCCTGACAATACATGCACGGTTTTCACGCAGGGGAGGCGATGGCCGAGTGGTTAGCGCCTGGATGTGGTCAGCTCAACGACCCGAGTTCGCCGGGAGCAAGTCTCACCTGGTAGTGGTGAGCTCGGCGTCACGAGTTCGAGTCCCGCTATGTGCAGATTTTTCCTTCATCGTTGAGTGGGCGAAGTTCACCTTCGTGTCGCTCATCAACCCAACCTTCGACGGCGAATGCATCGCTTGTAGCTTGTAGTATTTTTTCCATATGTTATCATGCGTGTTTCACAGTCCCAAGTTCGGGTTTGGGTTAGCCAGCCATTAACCTTGTTAGGAGGCCTTATTTCTTCCCTTTCTGCCTTACATCACGGTGACCATCGATGTTAGGTGGCCAGCAAGAGTAAGTACGTGTGTATCATTGTCTATGCAAGCCACAGTAGGTTTGTAGAGTCAGGGGATAAAGAGTGAAATAAGGGTTGTTTACATCGGGTCGCCAGACATTCCCACAGCCAGGCATTAGCCAAGCGTTATTGCCAATCCCTGACATTATATTGGCTTTGATATTCTAATTCATCGGATTTGATAAGGGGGAGTCTACTCTATAACATTTCCTTAATGAATCGATGATTAGTGAGAAAGCAGTGGTTTGTGGGACCGTATTAACGGGACTAGTGGAGTACCCAGAAAATTGAAAAGGAGGGGTCTAATATATATATATATATATATATATATATATATATATATATATAATATATATATATATATATATATATATATATATATTAGTGATGGACCGAATATTCGCATTCGCATTCGCGATTGCGAATATTCGCATGTTTTTTCATTATTCGCATTCGCATTCGCATTCGCACTCCCACTCGAAGTTGTTTGCGAATATGCGAATATTTTACCCAAATCAATAAACTTACAGAAATAAGAAAAAAATATCACAAGTGAACATAATATTACAGAAGCAAACATATACATAAATTAATAGTTTAGCCGAGCTTTAGTTAAATAAATGGGGTGAGGAGGCGTAGTGGTAGTCAAGGCCATTGTCCTTCGGATACTACCTCCATCCTCAACCCTCCAACAGAGTGGCAGCCGCTACTCTCAAGGTCTCTCACTGTTACCGAACTCAACTCATTGCTTCGTGCGCTATACTGTCTGTAATAAGCATATACGCGATTTTCTCTGTCACCCACGAGCACAGTCAACTTTCTTTGAAACAGAACAGTATTGCAGCAGCCTACTGCGAAATGTCGTCCAGTCACACCAGTTACGTGGTTTGGGATTATTTCGAGATTATCTCTAATGACATTGCATAGCGAAAACTTTGCAATAATAATGATTTATGTAAGATATGCTCATGTAAGTATTCGTGTAGGAGTGAGTACTCGTCCTGCAACCTGGAAACATAGAAATTGAATGGAATTTACTTTAGAAATTCATAATTCTATGGCTGAACTCCTACAATACATTCAAAATATTTCAGTTACCTGTATGATATCAACAATAGTGTATTACTTGAAATATTATGTGATATTCGCAATTCGCATTCGCATTCGCGAATATTAAAACCAAATATTCCCATTCGCGAATACGGAAAATTGATATTCGGTCCATCACTAAATATATATATATATATATATATATATATATATATATTATATAAATATATATATATATAATATATATATTATATATTATATATAAAATATATACTACAGGGAGGTCCCGTTATACGAGCATTCGGTATACGAGAATCCGATGATACGAGAGGTGTAAATTAGGGTCTATTTTCAATATACGTGATCGAAAATCCAATGATACGACATTCAAACTGGGGTGAGTACAATTATCAAGTTCAAAATGTGCGCCCTACCACTCCTGGGCTGGACAAAGGGGGATTTGTTGACCCCAGTGAGGTCACCCCTAGCAAGCCGTGACCTGAAGGGTAATTAAGCATATGGCGCGGCCTGACATTTAGGGGTAATTAGCAGGTGTACGGCCCCAACCTTGGGACCGCAGTCAGGTCACCCCTAGCAAGGCGTAACCTGAAGGGTAATTAAGCATATGGCGCGGCCTGACCATTAGGGGTAATTAACAGGTGTGCGGCCCCACCCTTGGGACCGCTACACTACCTTCTCTTGTATCACGCGGCGTCCCCTACATTACAATGTCTTTTTTGCTTGTTATGCATGTTTTATGTTTAATTAATGTGCAGTTATGTTATTTTGTGTGCTATTTTCTCTTTCAGAATGCTTTTTCTACAGAATAGGTAGTACAGTGTGGGTAATATAGACGCTGTGTGTTTGTTGTGTTTGCTATAGTTTATTTTAGCTTGAAAAACCTCTTCTCTTCTTTTTTTTTTTTTTTTTTTATGGGGTCCTGGAACCAAACCTATATTTTACCATTTGTTATGTGTTTCGTTATACGAGATTTCGCTTTACGAGTATGCCAGGTGGAACCTAACTGCTCGTATCTTCGGGACCTTCCTGTATATATATACGTACATATATATATATATATATATATATAATAATAATATAAGCGAAAGCGTGTCTGTCTGTCTGTCTGTCTGTGTGTGTGTGTGGTATAGGTTCCGCCCCCCGTGGCGCAAACACCTCATATGGCACATTTTTGGAATCAGGTTGACCAGGGAAAGGTCATAAGCCCACTTATGAGATGATCCGATCCCCTTTTTTTTTTTTTTTTTTAGCAGCCTATTAGCGAGAATTGTGAAAACAAAAGTGGGTTGCGAGAATTGAGGAAGCCTTGATGTAGGGTGATGGGTAATGGGTGAGTGAATGGTTGGGGTGATGGGTAATGGGTGTGGGGTGATGGGTGAGTGAATGGGTGGGGGGTGATGGGTGATGGGTGAGGGAATAGGTGGGGGGTGATGGGTAATGGGTGAGTGAATGGGTGTGTGGTGATGGGTAATGGGTGAGTGAATGGGTGGAGGTGATGGGTAATGGGTGAGTGAATGGGTGGGGGGTGATGGGTAATGGGTGAGTGAATGGGTGTGTGGTGATGGGTAATGGGTGAGTGAATGGGTGGGGGGTGATGGGTAATGGGTGAGTGAATGGGTGGGGGGTGATGGGTAATGGGTGAGTGAATGGGTGGGGGGTGATGGGTAATGGGTGGGGGGAATACATACATTTCTACATCCATGATTTCAGGAAAGTTAGAAGGGGCTATCTGGAGAGTCCATGTTTGGTGGGCCGAAGGCCCACCAAACACAGGTGGTGGGCCGAAGGCCCACCAATAGCCCTCCGCAGGAGCTAGCCAAAAAGTCCGCCCGGAGGGCGGCTTTGCGGCTAGTATATTAATAAAAGCGAAAGCGTGTGTGTATGTCTGTGTGTGTGTGTGTGTGTGGTATAGGTTCCGCCCCCCGTGGCTGAATCCCATCATATACCACATTTTTGGAACCAGGTTGACCAGGGGAAGGTTTTAAGCCCACTTATGAGATGATCCGATCACTTTTTTTCTTTTCTTTTAGCAGCCTATTAGCGATAATTGTGAAAAAAGTGGGTTGCGAGAATTGAGGAAGCCTTGATGTAGGGTGATGGGTAATGGGTGAGTGAATGGGTGGGGTGATGGGTAATGGGTGTGTGAATGGGTGGGGGGTGATGGGTGATGGGTGAGGGAATAGATGGGGGGTGATGGGTAATGGGTGAGTGAATGGGTGTGTGGTGATGGGTAATGGGTGAGTGAATGGGTGGGGGGTGATGGGTAATGGGTGAGTGAATGGGTGTATATATATGGATGGGTATATATGAATGGGTATATATATATATATATATATATATATATATATAGGCGTATTTTGTGCGTCCCCTTGCAAGTAAAATTTTACTTATTTAAGCTCCGCCCTCTTATTTTTTACTCTTTTGCGTATACAGAAAACTGAGCAGAGACACTCCCGGCAGCGAATTTTACTTTTCCTGTAAAATTATACAGTCGTGGGTGTGGGTGGTGGTTTCAAGAGCCTGGCCAATCAGATCGCGCGCATGAGAAAATCTTATCAGAACTCTTCCCGTAAATGTTTCTCTTTTCCTTTAATTCTCATCCAATTCAACATTCATTACATGCGCACGACATGCAAAGGATACTGTATTTAATTAGGAGTAGGTTCAACACGTTGATCGGATATATACAACAACTCAACAGTTAATGATGTCACAAATATTAATATTCTCCAGCGACATCTGGGAACAATTTTTCCACTCCCTCCAATCTTTCAATGCGTCCGAACCCTTGTTAAGACTTGTGGCTAGCACGATAAAACTTGTAATTTGGCCATAATACACTAAAATAATAAACAGTCTCTTTAGTAATAGTTATAATTACTTTAAAAATGCAATGTAACTGGTACATTTGTCATAACTTACACAGGAATGTCACCCACAAAATGTACATAATGGATATACGAACACCTCCACAGTCCTCCAGAAAGGCGAGGTGAGGTGCTCTGAGGTGCTCTCAGGGTTCCTCATGCGTTCGCCGATTTCGGCAGCTGGCTGCCCTCTACGCATGGCTGTAGCTCCGAAACTATCCACAGGATTTTCTTGAAAATAACCTCATTGTGATTCCCACACAAAGTTACCCTTTTATATGTCATCCAAAACCTTACCTAACCTAACGTTTTTCTAACCTAACCTAACGTTTTTCTAACCTAACCTAACCTATAGCGGTCTGCCGAAAAGGGCGAACGCCTGGAGATTTGAGGCAGGAGCAGAAAAGAGAAAAGAGGAGAAGAGAAAAAAAAGGGAAGAGAAAGAAGGAAAGAAAGGGAAAAAGAAAGGAAAGGGAAGGGAAAGGAAGAAAAGAGAAGAGAGGAAAAGTGATATATGTAAATGATAAATTGTTGCTGTCTTCCATGATGGCAACATGATGTACCATGATTCCGTACGTCTTCGAATTACAGTTGGTAATTTTTTTAAGGTTGTGAGAGCGAGGTCTGTCTGGCTCTCCCAGTGAATGTACGATACATTTTCCTTCGGCTCCGTCTGTAGAAGCGTCTGGCAGCGCTACAATCGTATTTTGTGATGGCAAGCAGGGGCGGAGCTTAAATAAGTATAATTTTACTTCCAAGGGGACGCACAAAATACGCCTTATATATATATGTGTACACTTATAAGGTTATGGTTATAATATAAAGTCACAGGTTCTTACAAACGACCAAGGAAGCTTGAGTCTTAATAGACAGGCCAGAACAGTTAATATCGTGACAAATACTCACTCACTCACAGGTGAGTGCGTACACTCAAGACTCGCATAGAGTCTTGAGCTTAGGAGCGCCAGGTATCGCGTCTCCCTCTCTTCTGTCCTTCCTCTTCTCCGTCGGCGAGTTATAAAGGAAAGGATTCATTCTTGATACAGTGTTTATCCAGGAAGTGCTGAGTGCGTGGGATGAGAACAGTTCACACGCTGTTCGCTGTTCACACGACGATGACGTAAACAGTCGCTTATCATATCGTAAACAGTGCAGTCGCTTATCATAAGATAAGTGGCAATTAACCACAGGCACACACAAAACACTGAGTATGCATTCTCAAGAAATGCAAGCAGCAGCGGAACAACACCATTATGTCAATGTCAATACTATTAACGAGGTGGTGTCTGTCTGAGCAACACAATAACAGCTGTGTTGCAGAAAAGGCAGGACACACGTACATACACCTCCAATATGACTACATGCTACACATACTACATATAATATATCCAGTGCCATAAAATCGCTCGGTCAACTACCCGATTGCGTCCTCGCGATTGTCTAGAGCAGTGATTCTCAAACTGTGCGCCGCGGGAATCCCCTAGGTGCGCCGCGTAATTTTTCATAGATATGGGTATTTTGCCCTTTGAGGTCGCAGTTTTTGTTTTTTATATTGAAGATGGAAAATCGTAAATGAATGAGTTAATATGTAACTAGACAAGTAGATGCAAGGTCCTTTTAATAATATTATAAGTACTTTGGGTAGATGGATAAAGTAAGAAATAGAGAATAAATAAATAAGTTATTCATGCTTAAAAAAAATACTTCCCACTCCCACCACAATACGTGTTGAACGAGTACTGTACACGTACTGTACCAGTCTGAGCCGCAGCCTGCTGGTGTTAATGAGTTACCAACCTACTAGTTTTATCACGCGTTCATGTGAATTGTTTTTAGCGACATATAAAAGGAAAAAGGATGATGAATAGAAACTGATGCATACGTATATCAGTAGGCTTTATGCAAGTTTGACTGTTTGACCGAGCGGGCAAAGAGAAGTGACAGATGAAAATGAGTTTTGTCATCCAGTTCTGAGCGTGGTCAAAACGACGACACGTGCCAGCAAAAGTAACCGATAAGTGGCAATCAATGTGTTGTCGCTCCTCCTTTTGCGCCACAGTGCATTCTGGTCAAAAACATACTACTCCCCTGGCCACTGTCTGTTAACATAGGAATAATTATACACATACATATATCTCTACTTATTCAGTACCCTAATACCCTCTCCAGAATTTCAGTGTCAGAATTTCTGGTAATGAATCCTAATACTCTATTAGCTCTACTTCTGGCCTCAATACATTGTTTCCTAGGTCGGAGGTCTGGGCTCACCCTCACTCCAAGATCTTTTTCACCTTCTGATCTTTTCAGCGATACATTGCTTATGGTGTATCTATTACAAGGGTTTTTTCTACCAACATTCATAACGCTGCATTTATCAATATTAAATTCCATCTGCCATCTGACTGCCCACTCGTTAAGTTAATCTAAGTCTTCCTGCAATATGTTTACATCAGACTGTGATCCAATAATCCTACCTAACTTAGTATCATCAGCAAACTTGCTGCTATCACTGCTAATCCCACTATCCAAGTCGTTGATGTAAATCAAAAATAGTAATGGACCCAAAACAGACCCTTGTGGAACTCCACTTGTCACCAGTCCCCATTCAGATTTAGAACCATTAATTGTAACCCTTTGTTGCCTATTACTTAGCCAAGCTCTGATCCAATGAAGAACCTTCCCATCTATTCCATGAGCCTTAACCTTATTTAAGAGTCGCTCGTGTGGTACTTTGTCAAATGCCTTACTAAAGGCCAAATATATTATATCATAATCCTTATCATTATCTGCCGCCGCATAAAATTTCCTATAAAAACTCAATAAATTGGTGAGACATGACCTACCCTTGGTGAATCCATGTTGTGAATCATTGATCAAACTATGTTTATCTAAGTGCTCTCTAATGTTTTTTGCAATAATAGATTCCAATAATTTACTCACCACTGATGTTAGACTTACGGGTCTATAATTTGACTTTAGTCCTCAGTCTCCCTTCTTAAATATGGGAACATTTCCTTTCCTCCACAATAATGGCACATCGCCTATCTCAACCGATTTCCTAAAAATGTGCACTAACGACTCATTAACAACCTCCTTGCATTCCTTTAATACCCTGGGATACACTTCATCTGGTCCTGGCGATTTAAAAAATTTCCTTTTATCTATACCCTCTTCCACCATTTCCCTAGTTATCACAATATCTTAGGGAGAGATCAGAATGTATCCAATGAAGCTTAGAAACTAAAAAAAAGTAGGGAAAAATATGTACGTATATTGCTGTGGCATACATTCCACCACAAACAAAACCATGGAGAGGGGAAGGGTAGCAAGAACTGTTGGATGATACAGGCAGCAAGGTGTCTAAGGAAATTAATAGAGAATAGTGCTGAATTGATTTTGATGAGACCAAGTGTAAAGAAAGAACTGGGAACCGTAGAATTGACTGCTCATGGGGCAAGAAGTCGCTTAACTTGGTAATTTTTTTTAGGGGGGGGGGGGAGGAAGTTTGCAATATTCGCGGGGAGGAGGGGGTCAGTACGTAACCCCCGCGATATTCACTTCTCCAGTATACTGTAGGTAGATAGTAATAAAATTTCAATCATATTTCAATATGTCAATAAAACAATTTTAAATAGTTCTTACTAGATGAAAAGTAGAGATGATTACATGTGTGTGCTGCAAGAAACATTTTGTAATTTAATCTCTCTGTAATTCAATCTCAATCAAAAGTCCTAGTTGTTCATTAAAACAATATGACTCAGAAATATTTTATTCAATTTCAGTAAAATATATTCATTCTTCAGATGACAAATCAGGCAAGAACATCACGGTTACGCTATTGGAAAGGTTAAGAAGACTGGCGCTCAGGCTCACCTGGCGGCACGCGAGGACCGGCGTCGCCCTCAGGTAAGGAGGCAGTCTAGGTAACCCGGGCCTTCATGGAGCCACAATAAAATCACGTTGAAACTATTTTTTACAGACTGAATGTGTTGGCCTTTTTTACCAATAATTTTAGGAATTCAATGTGATTTTCCCGTTAAGATTTGGTCTGAGTTTGTATACACAGTTATACCAGTGAATAAATCTTTTATCACAATATTCAATCAACCAACAAGTCGTAACCAAAAATATGAATATGCTCAAGTATGCTGCATAATTTCTTTAACAATGTGACACCGTTTTGAAGTTAAAGTCCTATATACAGTACATGCAGAAGACTTTATATCAATTCCACAGCTGTAGTGGACATTGTATTATCAGAGAAACTAGACAAAAAATTAGGGTGGAATCCTCGAGTGTACCACTTCTTCCTTTGACAGTTTCTCTATGCACAATTGGCACTGCTGAGTAAGCTTGAATAGTTATGGAAAACCAGCGTTAAATATTTAAGTTTGCTTTTCACACCAAAGTCCATTATCAGTTAAGACAATGTTTGATCAAGTTCTGGGTTCAGTGATTCAATGTAATATCTCGCCCTGCCACAGCATCGTGTTTTCTATGAGTCCCCCCTCAGCATTACCCTTGTGGAAGACTAAGCAGAGTACAGGATGCTCCCCGCCCACCACTGCCTGAACCTGATCACGCTGATCTAGATGCTTGTTTATCCCATTTGTTTTGAAATAGCAATTTACCAGATTTAAGCTTTTGAGGTAATTATAAAATATGCACTTAAGCTGCCAAGAAAATACACATTTAAGATAATTGACTATCACTACTATAATGACTAAATTCAGTGTTACAATCTGCTCCCTTGCAAGTTTTACTGCTGTTTCAGTTCAAGCTTAAACTGACAAGTTGCCCATCTCAGTTTCATCACAAGACTTAACACTCATCTCATAGAGAAGTTTTTGAAGTTTTATTGATATTATTTCTCAAGAGTGGCATCAGGGGAAAGAAAAATTATATAAAAAAGTAATATAAAAACCCTGCCTTGATGAAGCTTTGTTCTAAAGAGAAGCTAAAGTTTTATCACATTTACATGAATAGCACCAGAAATAAAGTTTCAGTGTTGTACAATTATGTTCAACTGGGAACAAACATATCCTAATGAAGCTACTCAAACAAATACAAATTCACAAATAGAAAATTAAAAAAAAAAAATTGCAGTGTCATTCTTTTCACACAAAAAATAAAGTAAGGAAGTTTACACCATTTCAGAAGGTCAGGTAACTTATCTTACCTGCATAGACAGTGCCACTGGGCATACAATATGTACATCATGGAAAAAGGAAAACTTCTCTGATGTCATATCAAATTATTAATATTATATTAAAGACCAACCAACAAACTGCAAAATCAATAGTTGCAATGCCAGAAATTGACTTTATATATTAATTAACCATCAAAGTGCAGATATATCAATCATTGATATATATTTCAAATGTTAAAGGTGAAATTAACATATGCTTTCTCGCAGTAAATGTTCTACTACATTATATAAGTAACAATCATTAACTGTTTAGCTAAAACAAAAAATTCAGAACTTGCCAAAAAGGCTGATGCTGAATGAGGAGTTTTCACTATACTAATACTTAAACTTTCACAACCTAACATTGCATGATCAACTGAATGAATGCATACAAAATTATATATATAGTTTCGTGCAAATATATATTTTCAAGCATATATAATTCATAGATTGCTGCGGTGATATTGATTCCGCTATCTACATAGCCAGTATTCTAGAACACCTATAAAAGAAATCATTCTGAATGAGGGCTGCAACATTTTCGTTGTTTCCATTTACATTCTTATCAAACCAATAGTGATAGGAAGTTAATGGTATGAGGTCTATCATGGAAGAACAATGCAGGGAACTAAGAGAGATCATTCAAAGCACATTTCTACTGATTAAATTTTGAATACAGTATAACAGTAGTCAATCGCAGTAAAAGATCGTAAAGTATTAATTAATTAGTTTTAACCCTTTCACGCACGAAAAGTTAAATAAGTTTTTCTGTTCACTGCAACATGTCTTATGCTCCCTAAGGGGCCCCGCGAAATGGCCAGACTGTGCGGCGAATAATTTTTTTATGTTATCAATTTCACCAACGTGTATTCTTTTTCCTGGCATTATTATATATCATTGGTTTTGCAAGAGATTATTCTGCCTTATGAAAGAAAAAAATAACAAGAAATGCAAATAAATAGCGGAATTTACCGACTCCGAAAAAATATTGAGTAAAGAGAAAAAAGAAATACTTACATTCACCACTTCGTAGCTCGAAACTTCCTGAGTCAACGTTTTATGGTTTAAATGCCAATAAAAGCGGATTTTTATGAGGATTCCAACACTTGGGGAGGCGGTAGCGGAGTGGTTAGCGTCTCCGACTGGCGTTCTCGGTGACCCGAGTTCGATCCCCGAAGAAACCCAAAACCTTTCTGCACCGTCGAGTGGCCTAAGAACACCCACATGCCCTGCCCATCAACTCTACCTTCGATTGCGAGTGCATCGGAGGACACGGGGGCGGCATGAGCCTCTAATCACAGGCGTCACTATAAGAATCCTGCCTGCGCCACCACGGGTGAGGGCCAACCATCACAGCAGCCCTCAAGTGAACCTCCAGAGCCTACCATTCGAGCCCTGGGTCACCACTGCCTACAGGCGCTATAGGCACAGCATGTAAAAAAAAACTACCATTATAATTTTCATATGGCCATTATGGCCAGCTCGGGACACGTTTTAAAGGGACAACAATCCGCGCGCACAGGCTGCCTGCTGAGTGGAAACTGACACACAAACCCTTATCATTTCACATCCACTCACACGAGAGAGTTGACAATTAGTTTATTTATAGGTCTAGGTTAGATCTTTGACGCAAAAAAATTTGACGCAATTCTGATAAATACTTTATTTTGGCGAATTTTTAACTGTTTTTTTACGCAATTCGCGTCAAAAGCTCAGATTGCAGACGGGCCCGTTTTGACGCGATCGCGTCACCGTGCGTGAAAGGGTTAAAACCTTAGGGCAAAATAATCACGGTACTGTGACCTCTTCCAGAACTTTGCGGCAGTTTTCTTCAAGGTCCTGAGCCAGAGTCATGATGGCGGCGGGACTGGTGCTCCCCTGCAGCCGCTTCATCTGCTGACCCAGGAACTCTCTGAGGGAGGTGGTGTGCACAGGATCCCGCTGGGCCACCGCCTGCCGCCGCAACACATGCTCCGTCTCCAGTTCATAGGGCTCGGGTGACCCCATGCGACCACCATTGATGACCTGATGGTAAGAACAAGTCTTCTGGTAACATTCTGTGACAGGAAAGCCTGTGAAACCACATAAGAAATCTCAAATGCCTTCACCAAATAACAAAACTTGTTTTGCAGCAGCTATTCCCCCAAATAATTTTGCTGTATGTATTCCAAGACTAAAGGAATGTTATTATACAAGGATTAAGCTTTTGATCTTTTGAAGGTGGCAAAATTTCATCAAAAACATATAAACTCCTAACTCCATTCTTTCCGCTTTACTTGAGATCTGGTAACAGCATTCTGCATACTACATAATTATGCAAAATATTAAAAAGGTGTTTACCAGCTTATCTTGATTGGAGTCTTCCATTGTCACATCATAGACCACTTCAACAATGGCAGTGATGGCTAAAGGCCACACCTTCATGACAGGAGGCCACCCTGAGCCACATAGGTGAGCCAGGCCAAGAGCACACAGTTTGCGCCGCTCCTCAGGAGAAACTACCGCCAGCTTGTCTGACCAAACACTAGTAATGTGCTCCAGCATCTCCTCGGGGCTCGTGCTCTCATTGGTGGCAGCCTGAAATACATACATCTATCAACTTAGCTGCCCGTAGGATATTGTCAGTGTGTTTTGTAGTAACTAGTTTGTAAATCTGCTGTAGGACACGTTGGGCGGTGGAAAGAAAAAATAACATGATCATCTAGTTTGTACTTAGACTACTATGTATATACTAGATGGTTCTCTCCCTTAAATTTAGTAACATGCTGCCACACCCAAATCAAAAAGACGTTTAACTTTCAAGGTTCCCAGTCAATTGCTATAGTGGTGAACAAGTGCTTGTGGGCCCTTCGGACCCATGTACAGGGAGGTCCCGTTATACGAGCATTCGATATACGAGAATCCGATGATACGAGATGTGCAAATTAGGGTCTATTTTCAATATATGAGATCGAAAATCCAATGTTACGACATTCAAACTGGGAATGTTACGACATTCAAACTGGGGTGAGTAAAATTCCCAAGTTATTTACTAAAGTAAATTACAAGTTATTTACTAAAATTATAAAGTCATTTACTGACTATATGATTTTACCTAAGGTTGTACGATAATCAATCTGAAAATATGATAATTCTGGTGGCTCAGTACGACAATGTGGCCTGTGGAGGTAGTATGGCCAGCAACAACCTGCTCTCGCACTACCTAGATACTACTTTCCCTAATGACGGAAGCTACAAAGCTGATTGAAAGCTCCCTCGATAGGTCGTAAACGAGTAGGAAGGTTGTGACTGGCTAAGGCGACATCCGTCACCAGCCAATGACAAAGTTTTTAAAACTTCTCTACCAATAACAAGCCAGCGATACATATTTCCGGGCAAGAATGGCATGCCAGACTGCCTCTCCGCCTTCTGTCCCCGTCATCTAAAACTAATTCTCGTTTTATTTTGAATGCTTGCGTTTTAAGTAGTTTTAATGTATCAGATAGCAAGATATATAAGTAAGGAGCCTGTGTTGCTAGTGTATTGGTGGTAGAAGGTGTGTATGTGTGTTAAAATGGTGAATATTTGTGATATGGGGCGGCTCCGCGGCAAGTATTTCTCCGTCACTCTCTGCCCCGCCAGCTCGGCCAGCAGTCACCTCATCATAACATCTTTAAATCACCCTTTTTTAAGGTGACACACAGTGCTACATTGATTTAGATAATGACACGTGGATATAACAGCTCACTATAATCACTAAGTTGTATAATAACGAGTGATAAGACGTTTAAGCCTGCCCAAACCTACCTTGGCGGAGGAGGCGGCGGACGGGGCTCTCTCAAAAACCGCCGTCATCCGCCTCACCTGTGCCTTCCTGAAGAAGACAGTCAGCTCCTACGCCTGTGATAGCACCATAGGATATCACCAGTGATCATAGGATTCCTCAAAGGGTCCTCGCTTTCCTACTAAATAATTACCAAGGAGATCTCCGCTGGCGGCGGACATCGGCTGCCGCCCGCACAACACAACACCCCATTATCAGCTGTATAATATGTGCCTTCCTGAAGAAGTCAGGTCAGCTCCCACGCATGAGATAGCACCATAGGATATCACCAGGGATCATAGGATTTCTCAAGGGGTTCTCGCACCCCTACTAAATATTACCAAATTTTATGATAGCTTGAAAAACATTTTTTTTTTTTTTTTTATTGTTGGGGTCCTGGAACCAAACCTATATTTTACCATTAGTTGTGTGTTTCGTTATACGAGATTTCGCTTTACGAGTATGCCAGGTGGAACCTAATTGCTCGTATCTTCGGGACCTCCCTGTATTGATGTTTGTAGTAGTAGTATATATTAGACAACATGTGATTGCAAACTCCAATCATGTTGTTGCTGTCGTTGGTCACTGGTCAAAGTGCCTTGGGGTATACCACGTTCCGTGTGATTCCAACCCTTTGTGTTCCGTGTGATTCCAACCCTTTGTGTTCCGTGTGATTCCAACACACACACTTGCACAAACGTCCATGAGTCTACCGAGTTTGTGGAATGCGGCAAGACGTTACCGCAGAGTTTTTCCTGTAATCTAATACTCCATAAGTGTTTTTAGCCCAAAACCCCCTTCACAATTATTCAATCAACATGGGACCAAGCCGATTACCACCTACGATTTATTTGCGATTTTTTTTGCCTACTCTTATCAAAATTGAATTTACAGTTTCGGCTACCCAAAACAGACAGACAGACACGGCTACTCCAATAGTATATTAGATGTGTTAAACTATAGTCTATTTTTTTAACGAGGCGAAAATTCCATTCTCTTAATAATTCTCAATTAAGGTCTCATGCCTATGTTTACATGATAATATGGTTAACTCTGATAAAATACAACTGAAATTTAGAAGAACCATAGTATTCCCTTCTCCTGGCATCAAATATCAGTCAGTAAGCAGCAAGGGGTCATTTTTTGCCTCGTTAAAAAAACAGAGTATAGCACTTTCTCTGATCTATGACTAAAAAATTTATTGAATTATACTAGTGGAAGTACTTCAGATGAGACTATTTTATAATAATAATTTAATTTTTTTTTTTTTGCAGCTGATGGAAGTTACAAGATTGTTACAAGGAAGTTACATGTGTCCAGACACATTGAGGTTGAGAAGATCAAGAGGCATGCTGAGCTTACCACCACTACTGCACAAACATTAACCTTAAATCATTTCTACTTAAGACTCATGTGATCCTCCGTGAGCTATCGTTGATAAAGTCTGAGACTCCCCATTTTTACTTAAATTTTTTTGGTATATTTTTTCTCCGGAGCCTCTTCTAGGTACTATTGTGATAGATATTTTGCACACATGACTACCTGGCCATGTGGGGAGTATTTATTTAGCCATGTGGGGAGTATTTATTTAGCCATGTGGGGAGTATTGATTTGGTGGGAGTCTTATTTAACATATTTGTTGTGGGGCTGGTTGTACATACGTGTGGCAAAAGAAAATTTAACAAGTGGTGCTGTATCTAGCAGTTAATTAATGGCTGACTTCCCATTGTCTGTTTCCATTTAAACATTGTAGCCCCTTTTCTATGTGGCAGCTTATTGATGCACTCCTCGTTTCCTCACTACACAACAGCGCGTGACCACTGGGCAGAGGGTTTTCACTACAAAGGGTGTAGTGTAAATATAGGCCAACAGGAGTGTGTGTAGTGCACGTGTTATCGCCACTACAAAATGCAGTGAAGATATCATTGCACTACACACACTCCTGGTGGCCTATATTTACACTAAACCCTTTGTAGTGAAGAGTGCTCTGCCCAGTGGTCATGCGCTGTTGTGTAGTGAGGATACGAGGAGTGCACCAATCAGCTGCCCCGTAGAAAAGGGGGGGAAGGCAGGGGGTGTGGCTTCTAGACAAGATTAACCTAAGGTTACTATAGTACCTTGAAATGGCAATGAATGCTGACAAGTTGCAGACTTATTCCTCAAAATAACAAAGATTCCATATATATCATTACTTTACCTGATTAACAATCCAGGTGAAGATAGGCTCGGCATAAAGCACCAGCCTGGCTACCACGGACAGGTACATGGACATCACCATGGGGTACTTGTCCCCCTCGGCCACCACCTTCATCATGCCCGGCAGCAGGGGCTGCAGCAGGGCAGCTCCCTCGGCCGGCAGCACCCGCAGGATCATCTCCACCGCCCGCAGCACCAGGATAATAGCATCACTCTTCAGGTCCGTCATCATGGAGCGGAAGGTTTCAACGAGGCGGGTGCCATAACTGTCCGGGCCACAATGATACAAGGCAATTAAATCTTCCTGCAATATAGAACTTACTTGTATCACAACACTGTGATTAATTTTAATCTATATTTTTCTTAATCCTGTATGTTTTTCAAACATTCTCCTACTATAGATATCTAGTAGAAACATTTTCCCTCTGGCATCTTAAACACTGCACAATAATTATATACCACCACCCTTACATTGCAAGGAACTGTTGGGGACAGAGCAGAATGTAGGCTGTGGTAATCTGTAGACACAGTCTCAGGTTTTCAGTGGAGAGTTCCAGCAGAGGCATCATGTTGTCATAAAGGTGCAGGAGAGCATCGTGAGGGTGCGCCGTGTTCTCCAGGGTGGTCAGCCACAGAGACAGCCCGTCCTCCATCAGGTACACGTGGCAATCCTCCCCTACATCCGTTGACACCCGAATGATGTTGATCAAGAACTCGTGCAGTCGTTCACTTTCCCGCTGTGAAGAGGGACGAGGGAATGGTGTGCAGGTTAATAATACAGATCTTGGGAAAAAATGGTAGCTAAGTAAAATACTCCAAGTTTTTTTTAATTAAGTCTTCAGTGTTGCAATTAGCAGTTATATTTAGTACAACTTAACCAATGGGAGTCATAATAAACATATAGTGACAAGTAATGCAAGCTAGTATATTAGAGAAATTTGAAAATAATTCAACAAAGGTTCGAATTTTGAATTGAAAATTACTGTATCTAATTTTTACTGAGGTAAAAATTTATATTTCATGTGAGTAAAATTATTGATATGAAGGAAAAAAAAAATTCTACCACAACTGACAAATCATCTACCAATGCTAAATAATGCATGACAGGCAGCATAACATCAAATTGCCGGATATAACTGGCTTAGTCTGGCTATATCAACATAAAAGTCCAAAACATCAAGCAGAATGACACTAACATCAGCAAGTATGACTGAGAAGAATTTATACCGAGACCATAAAACATCTTGGATCACATCAATGAACAGGATTTTGGCAACACTGATTGCCCTAAACAAATGCTGCCTTCATGGTCCTATTAATAAGTGAAAAAGTATCTGAAGGTATATAACTTAATCCCAAGATAGCCATTTAATGTGACTTCTTTGAGGAATGAAGATGCTAGAAGCTTTGGTAATATGTACTATTTGGTAATATTTTAGTTCATTGGTGATGCATGAGTAAGATTTTTTTTTTTTTTAAATCTGTATCCACTTACCATGAGTCCCGTGACTATGTGGACCAGGGTGGTGAGTATGGCACAGCGGAGCATGTTATGATCCGCAGACTCACTCCACAGGCCGGGCAGGTACTGCGCCAAGGGGGCGACGTGGGGCTGTATTCCCACGCCAACCACCTCAATCATGAACGACATCACATGCAAAACCTGCAAAAAAGTGTATTTCACTTTAACCCCTTGAGGCCCAGAACGTAATTTCCATTGTAATTTGGCTACCATTAGATGAATTTTAGTGAATATAAGCAACATTTTATAGATATGACCTGTTAAGTATCCTTGTCGACTAAATAATTTGATATATTGTTACTTTTCGAAATTTTATGGCTAACAGACAATTTTTTATAGCAAAGGAAAGATCTGGGCGTGAAAGGGTAAAAAAAAAAAAAAAATCCCCATACACAATGCCTTTTCCCAAACGTGTGGGGTGGCACAAAACTCAGAGTAGTTTGTTGGCAAAAAAAAATTCGCTCATATGAATGCAAATACATTGTCGTCATTCTACACAACACTTTACCCTGGCTAACACACTGCCTTCCTTGTACCGTCCTGAAGCTGTTTCACAATGGCCAGTCTGATTATATATACACAATAAAAGTGGCGTGATACTCATCAAGCTGCGGACAGAGACTTCAACATGAAACAGACTAGTCCAAATTATATACGTCCAGCTGTAGGTGAAATATAGAAAAAGCTATAACAAAAATATATATAAAAAAGACAACACATTGCAAATTCAAAAAGGGTGCAAGCATCAGATCACTTTTTAAGAGTATTGACCTAATTGTAGCATACTGGTAAAAGGTCAAGATGGGAGCATACGCTATGCTGTGCGTGGCATTCGGCGCTCATCTCCCTGGCATTAGCCCTTAGAGCCTGTGGTGGGTGAGAACCCGTTACCCCGGGACACAGGACTAGTGTGACACCCAGGTTACCACAGTTACCTTCCCCAGGCTACCCCAGGTACCCATTTATCAACTCCGAAAGGAAGGAAGAACAGCTGGGTTTGGCTGGTCACCGACTTGCCCTGCCCCGGATTCGAACCAGGGCCCGCAGATTCGTAGCCAGGCACGCTAGCCACTACACCACGGAGGTGAGATACTGGACTTGTTATATTACTGTGATCCTGTCTCCGTGTCTATATTTATCCACTTTCCTATCAATTGATGTCCACTCCTTGCCACTATCCCCTCTCCTTCTAGTCCATTCCATATCTATACTTCTATGGGGAATGCTGTGCCTCTTATGTTATTCAAGAATCTTCCCTTTCACAATTTTTTTAACTGATGACACATGAAGTCTTTTAAACATTCTCTCCTCCCACATTCTTTCTCCATGCCCTAACTACTTCCGACAGATGAACATAAAATATCCTTTACTCTTCAAAGCCTTACCTGCATCTTGGTGTCACACTCATGAGCTTCCTTCAGGAGGTTGAAGAGGAGGCCAAAAATGGTGGGAAGGTAAGGCATGAACTGCTCCGGGTCAAACTCAAAGTCATCCACCGAGTGCTTGAGGGTCATGGCTGCACTGAGCCGCACCACAAAGTCCTCCTCAGACGCAAGCAGATGGATACACGCCTCGTACAGGGTTGGCCGATGCTCCGGCGAGAACTTTACCCTCGTCCACTGTCCTATGAGCCAGATAACTCTTCTTCGTATGATGCGGTAGTTCGAGTCCTTGACCTTCAGCTCGTTGATCAGGAAAGTTGTGAACCATTGATCAAAGTCTATGTCATCAAAGAGCTCAAATGCTGCCAAGCCGACAGCATTGTACACAGCATCTTTCTGCAGGAGGCCCACGAAGTCACTGGGATCTACAGGGTGTTGGGAGGACTGCACCATCTCCATCAGCACTGAGGTAAGGGCCCCACGGTGCTCATGGAACAATGCCACAAACAGTGTCTCCGTGCAGGGTCGAAGGCTGTACTTCCATGACTCTCCACCCTCTACCTCCATGCAGAAGCCTTCAGGGTCTGAATCCCACACCTCGAGGTCCTCGGGTGTGAGCAGGAAATAGTGAGAAATGAGTTTGTGACACATCCCTGCCAAAACTGAGGTGCTGAAGAAGTTGGACTTGATTCTGAAGGCTTCCAGGGTGTGAGGATTCTTAGTTTCTTCGACTACTTTACAAGGTTTATATTCAGGACACAGCAGAACGGCTTTGATCAAATTCAAACACTGCACTATAAACCTTTCAAAAATGAGTCCATCACCATTTGGAGTAAATATATAAAACACTGCCAGTTCCAGAGTAGGCTTGATGAATTGTACATAGGAGAATGGAAAGTCTTCAAGCATGTCCCTCAGTACCTTGGTCAAAAGTACAATGTATTTCTCTGAAACTGTCTTGATATGTTCAAAGCTTTCATTCTGTTTCCTAAATGTTAACATCACCTTCACCTGCTCAAATAAACTTTTCAAAAATATTATAGCATCTTCACTCTCCTCAGGTTTTTTGAAGCCATGAATTACAAGCTTGCGTAGAATCTTGAGGGTGAGGTGGGACAGTTCCAGGCTGGGCACCGTCCTCTCCACGTCCGGCCCGCCACCAGACAAAAACATTTCCGTCTGTAGCCGCCACAGTTCCCATAAAAACGAGAACATCTGGTTTGTTAGTTCCTGAAAATTTAAATCGCAATGTAAATCTTCATGAATAAACTCAGCAAAGCTTTTAATTATATAATTAAACAAAAGTAAATTTGTCAAAACTATTAATCTATGAAAATTATTTCCATGTTATATAACTTGCGAGAGCAGTGAGATGTTTGAATAAATGGAGAATTGAATGCCAAAATTTCTTTGAGTTTCCATTATCTTGAACCATTCTTATGTAAATGCTCATTTCAAACAGTGGACCACAAAGACAACATGAAGTGTAAGATGATAATGTTGAAACACACTAAATCACACCTGAAATGTGCGTCTGTCAGCAGCGAGCCTCTTGGATGCCAGCTGCTTAACAACGTGGTGCAATGTGAGCAGCGACCGGTGGCGCACAATGTCATCGCTGCTCTTCACCGCCTCAAACAGCGAGGGGAGCAGGTCCGGCCATTCCCGGGGACAGTCTACACGAGCTATCTTGGCAATGAGGACGGCCAGCTGCGTGGCCACCTGGGACACCGGCTCCCGCAAATTGTGCAGGAGACCACATCTGATGCGGGTCTGGAAATGAAGGAACAAAGGAAAGGGATAAATTTGAACTTATTCCATTATATGAGGCGCTTATTTTAGAAAGTCGATAAGCGCCATCAATAAAAAACTAAGAAAATGGCTTCAAACTGTTTCAATGTTCAAAAGATATGACATTTTGAACATTGAAACAGTTTGAAGCCATTTTCTTAGTTTTTTATTGATGGCGCTTATTGACTTTCTGAAATAAGCACCTCATATGTAGATCAGGATAAGAATTTCCATTAATGTATAGGGCTGTAAAATTGCAAGCTCTCGACAGTTTTTTTTTTGGTTTATCCTCAGACCACGAGGTTACCTGCATAAGTAATGAATAATAAAACAATATACAACAGACAACAGCTCAGAGGTCACTGAATTTGATTTATCTTTTTAAATAATCACTGCATTGCTTTTCTCTAGTTTTCTGCCTTTTACACCTTCATCTTGCCAAAGACATCAACATCCAAAATACTTTGCTTGTCTCTTCTCTGTACTTCCCTTGTGACACATGGTCCTTTTTCCTGACTCTTTCAACACACTATCATCTCTTAGTCTCTAGCTCACCAATGACATAGCTTACTATTCAATAACTTTATCAACATCTCTTAACAAAAATATCAATTTAATAAGAACGTAAGAACATAAGAAAATAAGGAAGCTACAAGAGTCCGTGAGACCTACACAAGGTAGTTCCTGTTACTTAACTCTACCTATATCCACCTCTCTTCCCCATCCATGAATTTACCCAGACTCCTTTTAAAGACCCCAATAGACTCCGCATTGACCACCTGACGACTGATTCCATTCCAATCATTCACCGTCATTAATGGTTAATTTACTTATTTCATTAACATTCTTGGCATCTCCTGTCAATAGAAAGAATGTGTGCCTCCCCTACCTTCTCCTCCTCTGAGATGGCCTTGGGCGCGGTCTTCCTCCAGTATCTGTCAACGCCATTCTTGAAGTAAAGTACGGCCAACCACCGCACATTGACCTCCAGGCTGTACTCGGAGAAGATCTGCAAAAGTTACCAGTTATAAGCATATAAACGGCCTATATGTTTGTGCTATCACTTCACTTAATTGAGCTTGCTGACATTTAAATGAGCCTACATTTAATAATACAAGCATGACAAAAAAAAATGATATTTGGCAAATGTATGGATGCAGACTTGAACTGACACCCAGGGTCAAGAATAAAGGATCAAGTGAGATGGCTTTGTCTATCATACAAGGACACAGCCCGGGGAGTCACCGTTACCAAGGTACACCTCGTTAAACTACAAGGTCAGAAACACAGAGAGATAATACATTATTGAACAGAGAGAGGACTGGAATGTATATTTTCTTTAAATCATCTCTCTCTTTCGAGTACAGCGACTTCAAAATCTGCAGAACAGTGTTTTTAGTGCTGGTTGGGTTGGGATGTGGGCTGTGTGGACCTGTGGGCTTCTTTTGACATTTCTCTATGGGCATTCTCGCAACAGCAGCTACATCCCAGTCAACAGATAGCCTACTACTCACATGTGCCCATGAAAACTATCTTTCATCACAATCAAACATGTGATGTCATGAAAATAATAAAAAAACAAAGGGCATAATACGTGTTGCATATGGTGCTGCTGCTGAGATGATCATGGAGTATAGTTTATTTTTTTTACAAGGCAAAAATTCCATTCGATCTTAAGGTCTCATGCTTAAAATGATGCCTGTGTTTACCTGATAATATGGTTAACTATGATAAAATACAGCTGAAATTAAGAAGAAGCATAGTATTCCCTTCTCCTGGCATCAAATATCAGTCAGTAAGCAACAAGGGGGCAGTATTTATTGCCTCGTTAAAAAAAACAGACTATAGGTACAAAATTTCTCACCTCAACCAAAGTGGAGTAGAAGCCTGGCTCAGTCTCCCAAAGTTGCAGCTGTTGTTCAGCAGGCTTGAGGATCTCTGCCTCCTGGCTGGTGGCCCGTCGCAGGGTCTCAAGCACGAGCTCCCTCCCTCCACTCATTGTGTTACTCCACTCAGGGAACACTAATCTTCAGTCTGTGCTGCAGCTGCACTGGCTCATCACTCCACAACACCTGAGTTACAATTACTGCCCTTCCTTCAGGGTCTTTGAATGCATCAGTCGAGCACTGCCCTCAAGCACTACCTTCCCTTCTGTGGCTGTGCATGAAAAGTCTACTGTAATGATCTTTCTGAGACTTGCCAGCTTGACAGTCACTTCCACCTCCTCTCCGGCATAGCAAGGGTTAGGGAAGTACAGCTCCTGCCTCACCACCAAGGTGCCGGGCCCAGGAAGAGATGTTCCTATTACACGTGACACAAGACTGTTGAGGTGAGCACCGTGAACCAGTAAGTCCTCAAATTTGGTTTGACAATGAACAAAATCCTTATCGAGATGAAGAGGATTTGTGTCACCACTTAGTTCTGCAAATTTTCTAATGTCTTCTGCAGTGATTTTTTTTCTCAGTGATGCCACATCACCAATTTTCAGTGACAAACATCTTCCACGAGTGAGGAAAGGAATTCGGTTTAAATTTCCAATTAGAAAGCTTTGCTTCAAAAGCAGCAACATAGAAATTATCAAATTCAAAAAAAGCTATCTAGTAGCCATGCTACTAAGGCAGGTTCAACAATAAACACTAAATGTATGTCCTCTGAAACAGCTTCAAAAACTGTCACTGTTATTCTTTCTCCTCAGCTTCTCTCACTTGTTTTGGTGTACAATAATCCAAAAGATATATTTTGGCTAAGTTTTGCACTCGAGGATTATCACTTTTGGCTTTGTTTAACATCTGCTGCACCACCTTTGTACTGGTTATCTCTGAAACAAAAAACATTAACCAAATTTCAGCCAATTATGAAATCAGAAGACCAAAACCTATAAAAGATGCAGAAACGCTTACATGACAAAAATATAAGTACGTATATAACAGGAAATCCGTGCATTGTGAAGAGATGCTGATGAGCTGCCACCAGATATACACACCAGCCTTAGACTCCGGTGTGACAAGAAACATCAGAGTAGTGATGGCTGAGATGACTACTGCCTCATCTCCCGTCAACAAGCACTCACAGAGCACAGCCACACCACCATTCTTGAGAATGTACTGCTTGTTCTCCACATCTGCAATACAAAACAAAACTAACATTAAAGTACTACTGTGTTAGATGACAATCTTAACCCCCCCTTCCCCTGCTCACGGGCCACTTTTCAGTGGACGGACGCTGCTACTTTTTTTGTGGCAAGAAAGAAAATGCACGAGTTTCTATGGAAGCACGCAAGCGAGCCACTTTTTAGTGGCAGCCACAAAGAAGAAATGGTGATTGAGTCCATCTTACCTGCCAAGCCACAGTGACTCATCACTGGGATGTGGAATGTGGAATGGAATGTGACTATTACACCCACATTAGAATGCAGTTTTCTCTTTAACATAAACAATATTAAAATTGTTTACATTTTTACATTTTTTTTCCTTTCTCCTGGTAGTAGTGTCATCCACAGTATGTTATTAAGCTTCAAAATTTTGTTTCATCTACACTCATCTCTAAGACACATTTCAGACCCAAAATATACATACCTAATTCGAGAGAACTGGAACCCAAAATGCCAGGGGTCGCTGGCAGTTTTAACTCACTTTTTTTATAATAAGTTGGTCTACTGGAAAACAAAATATGGGCTTATTCCACTGCACTTAAAACACAAAAGTATAATATTAAGAACGATTTTCTTCTATATGTATATTGTATAGAAGCCTGATTCTGTAAAACATTGTATATAACCAAATAACCAAGCAGGTTATAGTTGAGGAGGCGAGGTAAATGCTACTCTATGATATTATATAGTCAATAACGAATGTTTAGAAGTTATCTATACCTAGGCAGTCATATTTTCCTGTTATTATTGTGTATCAATCAGATAGAAAGCCTGGAAGTGCAATGAGTCGACGCGTGAAGTCGTAATGTTTTGATTCAATCTCCCCGCCCACCACTCCCCGCCGCGGCGTGTCGCCTCCACAATTACAACCTACATTGTCGCAGCAACTAGCCGATTTCGGCATTCTTTATTCTTCGTTTTTCCAAGGCATTGCTTATTGTATTTTGACAAGCGTTTGCCAGACGCAGCAGTACTGTCTTAGAAAACAGTGTGAACATCGCCCAAATTTTACATGCCACAATATACATGCAAAAAATATATTAAGCTTTGCTACTCGAGGCGAGTAATTTGCATTAAATTGCTATTATAGAACGTTCCATCGTAATGCATGTCATCCATATAATTAGTAGAACAACAGAAGAACTATATTTTCTGGTATTCAGATGCGGTGCATCAATGTTTATCGCGAAATTAATTTATGAAAAATATTAGTCGCGGAGCCAAAACACAGTAGACCAACCTTTGAGTTAAAACTGCCAGCGACCACTGGCATTTCTCGAGTTTCAGATCATTGGAATTATAGTGACAACAATATATGATAAATAGATGCTAAAGATATAGTGACTGATTATGACTTGCAAAATAATTGAGACAAAACTAATTACTAAATAGCAAGTAAATAATCCTAGTATATTTTAATCAATGGATGATGTGATAACCATAAGTGTAAGAAGAATCATAAAGAGCCACATGCTGGTATGGAGGGCAGATACACTACTTGTGTGAACATAATAAGAACATAAGAAAATAAGGACGCTACAAGAGGCCGTGAGACCTACACGAGGTAGTTCCTGTTACTTAACTCTACCTACATCCACCTCTCTTCCCCATCCATGAATTTATCCAGACTCCTTTTAAAGACCCCAATAGACTCCGCATTGACCACCTGACGACCGATTCCATTCCACTCATTCACCACCCTATTTGTGAACCAGTTTCTCCCTATTTCCTTTTTAAATCTACGCTTTTCCAGCTTGAATACGTTACTTCTTGTTCTACCCTGAAGTGGCAGTGATCATAATCCTCAATGGAGTTTGTGGTGGTTTAACACATAAAAAGATATTTGTAAGCCACACAATAATGAAGATAATATTGACCGAGGCAAAACACTGCTGAGGGAACAATGAATCATCATGAAAGTCGATACATGTAATTCTGAGGAAATGGTGAATGAAAAAACATCAAGGTGGAACATCATGGCTAGCAAATGAAGAATTAACTCAATAATGAACAAATTACTGAACCCAGGCTATGAAGATGAAGGGGATAATACCATTAACACATAAAGTACTTACCTAGTGCAAGGTTACACAGTCCAGCCACAGCAAGGCTACATAAATCTGATGCCCCTTCAGATGCCTGATCAAGGAAGAGATCAATTATCTTCAGCCTCCGAAACCACTGGTAGTTGATGGGGTCATAGGCGAAGTTAGAAAGATTTGCTAACACTTGTCTTCTGCTTTCTGAAATTATAGAATTTTTTAAACCATTTGAACCAACACTTCACAATTCCTTTTTGTTAGTCATAGTCTAGTCTCAAAACTCCTCGGTTAATCCAAACTTTCGGATATTCTGGACAGGGTCTCCCCCAATGGGCCCCAGACATAACTACGTCACGGTTTGTTTACATCGGTGCATTGTGGGGATAAGGCGGGGTCGCCGCGGGTGGACCTACGAAGGGAAAACTACGGCGATGGAAGAATTTCTAGTTATTTTGCGCGAAATTGATATTCCAGGTGCTATATTACAGTGTTCTGTTCTCGCTGACAACACTATAGAGAAGACCTGAGGTAATGGCTGATGTGCAGAGGCTTTTAAACCAAGAAAACAGAGTCACAACAGAGCCTCGTCAAAAGGTAAGCAACTGGTAGGTACGTAATGTGTCCCTACCACTTGCTTACTTCTTAATGAGACTCTGCTGTGACTATTTTCCTGGTGTAGAAGCCCTTGCACATCAACCATCACCTCAGGTCTTCTCTATGTTGTCAGCGAGCACGGAAATATAGCACCTGGAATATCAATTTCGCCCAAAACAACTCGAAATTTTTCATCGTCGTAGTCTTCTCTTTGTAGGTAATGTACATATTCACGTTATGATAGTATTAAAATACCTTATTAATTGAGTTCCTTTTGTTGTCTTTCCTCATAATAAGTAGTGGTACATCATGGTTTAAGTGTTACTTGACGAGCCAATGAATACTCTTGAGTCTGTACCAACATCACCAACCTTTGCTTTGATTTATCTTATTACTCCATCCATAAACAAGTTGCATAACCACCGTGACATTACCCATCCTTGCCTCATGGTATACCTGGTACTGTCGTCTACCGATATTTTTCTCCCTACACAAATCGGGAAAACTCGCCGACGGTAATGGCTAGGTTAGATTTTGCTTTGATTTATCTCATTACTCCATCCGCAAACAAGTTGCATAACCACGGTGACATTACCTATCCTTGCCTCATGGTACCTGGTACTCTCGTCTACCGAAATGCTCGTCCCTACATAAATCAGGGAAAACTCAACGACGGTAATGGTTAGGTTAAGGGTAATAATGGACGAGAGTTGCGCGGTCGTTTTCAGAGACACAGACAAATTTTTCTTGGCCTACAATAGGTGCTTGTTTTAATGGAGATAGTTTTTTTTTGCGCAAACCCATTAAAAAAAAAAAAAAAAAAAAAATGAAACAACCTAATCTTATAGGTTTTAATGAAACCTAACCTAACCTTAACCACACAGTATACCTAACCTAACCTTATAGGTTTCATTAAAACCTAAAAGACCCAGATTCAGTGTTTTTAATGGAAACGGTACCATACAATTCGGATTTAAATATTTTTTTTGTTATGGGTTTGCACAAAATAAAACTATCTCCATTAGAACAAGCACGTATTGTAGGCCAAGAAAAAATTGTCGGTGTCTCTGAAAACGACTGCGAAACTCTCGTCCATTATAACCAGGTTAGGTTACCGTTAGGCTAGGTAAAGGTCAGTGAGGTTAGGTATTCATAATCACAGGTAAAAGCTTATTAGTTATACATACATACTCCACTCCATACACTCTTTAACCCTGCAATACATCCCACATTCCCTCCCAGTCTACTCTGTCATATGATTTGGTATTAGTCCAGATGAACACCGAACTCACGTTGGTGGACGAAACAATTTTTTTCTGGTGTGTTTTTATGTGTTTTGAAGGATCTGCTAACCATTTCTGTCGCAATTTTTTTATTTTTTTTATCTTAATGTAAAGGTTAGTTTTTTTTTTTATTGTTTTTTGTAGTTAGGTTAGGTATAGGTTAGGTATGGGTTAGGTTAGGTTAGGTTTAGGTTCAATTGTTTTGTTCATTTTTTGGGGGAAAAAAAAAAAAAAAAAAAAATTGCGACTTTAATGGTTAGCAGATCCTTCAAAACACATAAAAAAACACCAGAAAAAAATTGTTTCGTCCACCAACGTGAGTTCGGTGTTCATCTGGACAAATACCAAATCATATGACAGAGTAGACTGGGAGGGAATGTGGGATGTATTGAAGGGATAAAGAGTGTGTATGGAGTGGAGTATGTATGTATAACTAATAAGCTTTTACCTGTGATTATGAATACCTAACCTCACTGACCTTTACCTAACCTAACGGTAACCTAACCTGGTAATAATGGACGAGAGTTTCACGGTCGTTTTCAGAGACACCGACAATTTTTTCTTGCCTACCTACAATAGGTGCTTGTTCTAATGGATAGTTTTATTTTGTGCAAACCCATAAAAAAATATTTAAATCCGAATTTTATGGTACCGTTTCCATTAAAAACACTGAATCTGGGTCTTTTAGGTTTTAATGAAACCTATAAGGTTAGGTTAGGTATACTTTGTGGTTAAGGTTAGGTTAGGTTTCATTAAAACCTATAAGGTTAGGTTGTTTCATTCTTTTTTTTTTTCTTAATGGGTTTGCGCAAAAAAAAACTATCTCCATTAAAACAAGCACCTATTGTAGGTCAAGAAAAATTTGTCTGTGTCTCTGAAAACGACCGCGCAACTCTCGTCCATTATTACCCTTAACCTAACCATTACCGTCGTTGAGTTTTCCCTGATTTATGTAGGGACGAGCATTTCGGTAGACGAGAGTACCAGGTACCATGAGGCAAGGATAGGTAATGTCACCGTGGTTATGCAACTTGTTTGCGGATGGAGTAATGAGATAAATCAAAGCAAAATCTAACCTAGCCATTACCGTCGGCGAGTTTTCCCGACTTGTGTAGGGAGAAAAATATCGGTAGACGACAGTACCAGGTATACCATGAGGCAAGGATGGGTAATGTCACGGTGGTTATGCAACTTGTTTATGGATGGAGTAATAAGATAAATCAAAGCAAAGGTTGGTGATGTTGGTACAGACTCAAGAGTATTCATTGGCTCGTCAAGTAACACTTAAACCATGATGTACCACTACTTATTATGAGGAAAGGCAACAAAAGGAACTCAATTAATAAGGTATTTTAATACTATCATAACCATGAATATGTACAACCTACAAAGAGAAGACTACGACGATGAAAAAATTTCGAGTTGTTTTGGGCGAAATTGATATTCCAGGTGCTATTTCCGTGCTCGCTGACAACATAGAGAAGACCTGAGGTGATGGTTGATGTGCAAGGGCTTCTACACCAGGAAAATAGTCACAGCAGAGTCTCATTAAGAAGTAAGCAAGTGGTAGGGACACATTACGTACCTACCAGTTGCTTACCTTTTGACGAGGCTCTGTTGTGACTCTGTTTTCTTGGTTTAAAAGCCTCTGCACATCAGCCATTACCTCAGGTCTTCTCTATAGTGTTGTCAGCGAGAACAGAGCACTGTAATATAGCACCTGGAATATCAATTTCGCGCAAAATAACTCGAAATTCTTCCATCGCCGTAATTTTCCCTTCGTAGATCCACCCGCGGCGACCCCGCCTTATCCCCACAATGCACCGATGTAAACAAGCCGTGACGTAGTTATGGGTAGGGTCCATTGGTCCGATTTATAGTGTGTTTACTATATATATATAATATATATATATATATATATATTATATATATATATATATATATATATTATATATATATTATTATATATATATATATATATATATATATATATATATATATATATATATATATATATATATATATATATATATATATATATATATATATATATATATATATATATATATATATATATATATATATATATATATATATATATATATATATATATATATATATACCCTCAGGTAACTCATTTCCACTGCTTGAATCTTAGACCTATGTTCAAGTGTGAACAAATATAAAATGCAACAACCTGCATAAGGTCAAGCAAGTAATATCAGCCTGCTTCCATCATGACCCCTGAGCCCATCCATCACCACATCCCTATAATAAGTACAAAAATCAACCCTACCTAAATGTTCCGAGGTGAGAAATTCTTCCACCAGCTCCTTCAGGTACTGCGGCCGGTCCACTCCCTTCTTGCCTGAACGCTTCACCAGCTGCTCATGACTGCTGAACATGCCCCTCATGTGTTCTCTGCAAAAAGAATATTTGAAATCTAATAGTTACATCAGGCACTTTACATACATAAAGTGTGTGCGTGGGGAGGGGGGTGTTGCATTTATCCATAATGGGTGTCAAACAGAGGTGCTCAGGTATTACCAGTAACCTGCAGCTCTCATGACCCGCCAAACCTAGCCTCAGGGTAAAGGAAGTCTCTCAGTTCAAAGAGATACTAGTACTCTAATATCAGTTGCAGAATCTTGGGATTGAAAATTAAATACTGATAACACAAAAATGATTGGCTTTGATAAGAATGTTTTTACTTAGGACCATATACATCATATCTAATCAAAAGGAATCCTCCCCCCCTTGTAAAAGATGCAGTGGATGCCCTTGCTTGTTGTTAAGTCCTATTGATGTTATCTTTCTATTTGGCCTGGCGTGTTAGCCATTTTGGAGTTTACTTTGTGGGAAACAACCTAGAAGAGAATCAAATATTACCCTTTTCTTGGACAGGGTGACAAAATGAGAGGTAAAAAAAAAAGGGCCTAGCCTATCGTAAAACAATTTCAGATAAGAACATAAGGAAGCTACAAGAGGCAGGGAGACCTACACGTGGTAGTTCCTGTTACTTAATACTACCTACATCCACCTTTCATCCCCATCCATGAAATTGTCCAGCCTCCTTTTACTCCCTATTGACTCCGCACTAACTACCTGACGACTGAGTCCATTCCAATCATTTACCACCCTATTTGTGAACCAGTTTCTCTCTATTTCTTTTATAAATCTACATTTTTCCAGTTTGAATCCTTTATTTCTTGTTCTACCCTGATTACTAGCCGTAAGAACTTTTCCTACATCTCTTTTATTATATACCTTTAGCCACTTAAATACTTCTATCAGATCATCCCTTACTCTACGCCTCTCTAAAGAGTGCAAATTCAATAGCTTCAATCTTCTCTCATAGCAAAAGTTACGCATCCCATGAATCATTTTGGTCATCCTTCACTGCACTGATTCAATGCTATATCCATCCTGTTAAGCCCCAACGAAGGAGGGGGTGTTGAGGCTCAACGGGGGAGGGGGGGGTGCTCCTGTTAGCGGTCCCCCCACCCGCTACGGTTCTATCCAATCGGCTGCTGACGTGGCATGACAATTAATCCCCAGCACCCCTACCTGTAAGGTGCCGGGTTGGGCATATCTCCAGTACTTACTTTGCACATTAACCGGGGCAGTGCCCCCTCGCGTTCGGAGATACGGGGAGCTTGTCTCCCCAGGCTGGTAAACGCCCCGGCATTGCCGGGGGGGGCGACCCTCCCTGTCCCCCCCGGAGGTCCTTGACTTGCACAGTTCCCCCGGGGGCATCCTTAATCGCCCGCCCTGGCATGCACTGTATAAGGAATACATCACCATCTGCTACGTAGCCTCCTGGAGGACCTGTGATGCTCAAGGGGTCCTAAGACCCTGCTGCGAGTGTCTCACCATGCCCCGGGGTTCCAGGGGGAACCCAGGGGAAGTCACATGGGCAGGTGTCTAGTAGGGCGTCATAGCAGCGTAGCGTTTCACCTCCGCCCCTAGCCCAGCCGCTTGTCTCGCCAATGCCCCGTGATCCCCGGGGGCCCAGGAGAGAAGCCACAGGGACAGGTAGTGTTGCAGGACGTCGTGGCACCGTAGAGTTGCACGTACCTGCCCCCCTGGGGCAAAGCGGGGCGCTCCTTGGTCGCCCTGCCATGGCCTCGAGATCCCTGGGGGCCCAGGAGAAAGGTCACAGGGGCGGGTGTGTTGCAGGGACGTCATGACACTGTAGAGTTGCACTTCCCGCCCCGTGGGGCAATGCGGGGCACTCCTTGGTAGCCCCGCCGTGGCCTCGAGATCCCTGGGGCCCAGGAGAAAAGCCACAGGGGCGGGTGTGTTGCAGGGACGTCGTGACACCGTAGAGTTGCACTCCCCGCCCCGTGGGGCTATGCGGGGCGAGCCTTCGTCGCCCCGCTGTGGCTCCGTGATCCCAGGGGCCCAGGAGAAAAGCCACAAGGGCGGGTGTGTTGCAGGGACGTCGTGGCATCGTATAGTTGCACTTCCCGCCCCGTGGGGCAAAGCGGGGCGATCCTCATAGCCCCGCTGCTGCCCCGGGATCTCAGAGGGGCCCATGCAGGCGGAACCACAGGGGCAAACCCACAGGGGCAGGTGCTCTGGCAGGACGTTGGGGCACTGTAGAGTTGAGTTGCACCTACCCCGGGGCAAAGCGGAGCAGCGGACATTGGGACGTAGGGTAATGAAGGGCGGGCGTGTGTTGTAGTGCGCGCATAGTGGGTCTCAGCCACATACTTGAGCGCGTGCGCCGCCCTAATAGACCTGGAAGGAATACACGCGTAAACTCGCTCGCTGCCCTTAGACAATACACTAGTCTCATGGTCACTTATCACCACGCGTTGCGAGGCACGTCTGCCCACACACAAAGCTAGAAAGATTCTCTTTTCTCTCCTCTGTTCAGGGAGGCAGCAAGGCGTGTGTTGGTGGGTACTGGTCAAAGGTTATATCAGTCTGACAGTTAATCATCTAATGTGCGAAGTGAGGGGCGTTGGGTCAGCACTCTCCTTATCCCTTCTCCTCGCCTTCTTTCTCCTCTCTCTCACTCCTTCCTTCCACTCCTTCTCTCTCCCTCACTCCTTCTCTCTCTCTAACTCCTTCCTCCTACTCTAGGGGATGCTCATACACACCCACTCCTAAACAGGCGTCAGCTATTCTGCAGCTGGCCTTTGCCCTCTCCTTGATGGTTTGATAAGGATAGTTTGTGTCAGCACAACATTGTCGTCTCTCTCTCTACCCACTACCGTTATCAGTATTCTCTCTCTTCCCCATTCTCTTCTTCTATTTCCTTATTTATCCTTCTCTCCCCTCCTATTCCTCGTCCCTCCGCGTTCCGAGCCCTCACACATCCTATAATACGGGGACCAAAACTGTACCACATAGTCTAGTTGAGGTCTATCTAGAGCCAAATAAAGCTTTAGAATAACCTCAGCACTTCTACTTTCAACACTCCTGGCAATGAATCCTAAAACCTATTAGCTCAATTTCTAGCCTCAATACAGTAAACCCTCACTTTTACAGACCTCGATTTAACAATTTTCGGCTTTAAGGTTAGGCTTTTCAACCAACGTCCAGTTTAGGTTAGTGAACTAGCGGGGGGGTCTGGGTGGGCGAAGCCCCCCCAATTATGGCAGGTTTCGTAACCAATCTCCATGTATTGTATTAAACCTATTAATATACTATCAGTACAAAACTAGTCAAAATTATGCATTTCTGACAATTCATTATGTGACCATTATTCTTAACACATCAAAATACATGGGAAAAGAGTAATTTTAACCTCGTACTCAATTACTGGCTGAAAGTACCAATTTACCGATAACCCTACGTGGCCAGCCGCATCCTGGTTTTTTAATACCATGCGTGTATAGTAGCATATCTATGATCTTACTGATTAATTAGACATTCGCTTGAATGGTCCTCCGCTCGGTATTATTTTACAATAGGACCGAAATTCCCTACATAATTGGGAGTATGGTTTCTGTTTACCTTATTGGATCCTAGGAAACATTCTCTCAATGAGCTTCCGTCGCAAATCATTACTTTTGGAGATATGATATGTACTTTATAGGGAGGAGAGAGACAAGTGTTTACGTGTGCCTCACTCTTCTTCCTCTTGTGACCTCCATTGCCTCGGTTTTTCCCTTGCCACGGACACTTTTTTAATGCAAATTTGGCTTTAGTTAGGAGTTTAAGCGTGGGAATAGGTTAGGTTAGTTTAGTGAGTCAAAAGGTGGGGTTAGGTTAGTTTAATTTTCATATCTCCTATACACTCATTCCTATTAAAAACATCTTATATCTCCGAAAGTATTGATTTGCGACTGAAGTTCATAGAGAATGTTTCTTAGAGTCCATTAAGGTAAACAGAAACCACACTCCTAGTGTAAAAATTTACTCCGCTCGAAAGGTCGTGTATTCGTCTAAAGGTGGGGTTAGGTTAGTTAATTTTCATATGTCCTTTACACTCTCCTTCCTACTAGAAACATTATATATCTCCGAAAGTAGTGATTTACGACGGAAGCTCAGAGAGAAAGTTTATTAGAATCCAATAAGGTAAACAGAAACCATACTCCCAATTGTAGAGAATTCTGGTCCTAGTGTAAAACATTACCGTTCAGACCTATAGAAACAGTAGAACTGTGAAAAATACTTGAATCCAGACACAGTCATGTTCTAACTATTAGACCAAGCGAAAAATGTGGTGTCCAATAATGAAATACCCTTTATTCTTCCTTTCCATCTGTTTCAAGTGGAACTGTCGCCGAAAATTTCCGCGTTGGCGAGTGTTCCACCGTCGGCAACAGTTCTCGGTAGGAGTTACGGCGAGAATTCCTATCGGCGACAGTTCCATAAACCCTTAATTTCATACCTTTCCACCTTTTACCATATGAAAATAACGAAACATACTTTTCATTATAATGGTCATATACATTACCACAGCCACCACAGCTTAGAGCAAGAGTAACACAACACCACACAGATCAATTACGTACAGGAACTAAAGCCGGACACTTCCAAACAAAACAAGAAGAAAAAAACTCAGAAAAAGTAAAACAATGTGGCGGAATATTTACCTTCTCCCACATGACAGCGGCTTCAGTAATTCCGTTCACACACCTGCACAGCCTTCATGTATGTGTGTGCAGGTGTGTGTGTATGTTGTGTGTACACCCTCACACCTGTACACTGAAGGATGAAGAAGGAAGAGGTGTAGAAGCCGGGAAAAAGGTGATTAACCAGACCTTCTTCGTCTTTACGTCGTGTCTCCAATCACCTGGTGGGTCTCGATCTGGGTCTTGGTCTTTTGGTCTTTGGTCTTCTCAGTGGTTTTTTAACTATTACTTTTTTTTAACAATTTATTCTACTAGGTCTTTTAGTCTATTAACTCTCTTTGAATACCTACCCTGAGTCGCCTCTAAAATTGTATATCCATATTGTTTTCTTTCTTTATGGTCTATGTAGATTTTTTTTTACAGTTATTATTATTCAATGTGATTAATCATGTATCAATTCATATCTTCAACAAGTTTTAACATAACTTTATATTATTTAAAAGTGTCTGGGAGATTCAAAGTTGGGAAAGTGTGTACCGTAGATAACAGTAAAGTCGCCACCTGCAGTGATGTCGCCAGGCGCCAAATATTACGAATTATAGCATTACTAATGATTTTTATGTGCCACTGAAGATGATACACAGTAGTTTATATATCATGACTGTATAATCTACCCTGTTTCGGCGTTGTTTTATGCTTTGTATCTGCAATTATATACGGTTTCAAATTTCACTGCTTGATTTTTTTTCGGGCGACGACGACAGCGGGAGGACACTCAGTAAATAAACACTACTTGGCGAACTTTAGTGTAGGTCGCCACTCTGGTGATATATTTGTAATTAGTTCATTTATAGCCATAATATGACACAGATGAAGACACAAAATGACACAGACTCTCCAGATAGCCCCTTCTAACTGTCCTGAAATCATGGATGTAGAAATGTAAATATTAACGCCACCAGACGTATGTAAACAGAAAAAAAAGTTGTCCTGGCGACTTTAGTGTTATCTACGGTAGGTAGCCCCTAGTTAATCCTATTATATGTCATGTATGGTTTACTTAAGACATTAACCTCAAGCGTCTTTAGTTGAACCTGACAGCACGTACAGCAGATGTATCCACAGACACAGACGGATATAGGGGGAGGGAAGCAAGGGAAGGTTATGTGTGAGCCATTCCCCCTCAAGAAAAAATCCTGTAGTTTGCCCCACTCCAAAAAAATAATAACAATGAATCGTCTAGTTTGCCCACACAAAAAATGTCTGAAAACTATAGTCATCACCATTTAGGTTAGGTTAGGTTAGGTTAGGTTAACTATGTGGTTCTGCCGATGTAATGCGTTAATGGTTATAGGCCCCTACAGGTCGTCCTGGCACTTGCCCGTGGCCCCCCCGAAAGCTTTTACGAAAATACACCACTTGATGTAGCCTATACTGAACTTCCACTTTGCATCAGGATGAAAAATATAGCTTGGGGCCTTGGGCGGTCTTTATATTACTCTTCTATCTAGTTACTTATATCTGACGCCCTTCCTGAGAATTTTCCTAACGAGATGGCCGCGAAAGAGGTCTCTCATTCTTGTCCTTGCATTCTTTTCATTCTTATCTTGCTTTTTATCTCATATTCGTGTCCTCTTCTCAGCAGTCTTTTTCAGTATTTCAGCAGAGGGTTAATAAAGATGTACTTCAATGCAATGAATCATTAATCAATGTACATATAGGTGATACACAAAAATGTTAAATCTGTTCTAAAACACATGTAGCCAACATGTATAAAATCAATTGCTTATTGCATAGTTTGTTCGCAAGCCAAGAATAGTAAGTTGTAGTGAATATTAGTATATGTCCTACTGTTAGCCTTGTGTAGGTATTAGGGTGATAATAAACATTTAAAAAATTTCGTTCATTCATTCACTCATTCAATGAAACAAGAGGAAATTTATTCAATGCCAAACATGAGAATACTCTCTCTCTCTCTCTCTCTCTCTCTCTCTCTCTCTCTCTCTCTCTCTCTCTCTCTCTCTCTCTCTCTCTCTCTCTCTAGCTCTTTCTCTCTCTCGCGATAGATAGATAGATATATAGATAGATAGATAAATAGATAGATAGATATAGATAGATAGATACATAGATAGATAGATAGGCTACTGCATTTTTTTTATCATACAATCTAATGTAAATGTCAATGTCATCATGAATGTGTTATGGTCCGTTTGAGAGTTGTCGTGCAGAATCCATGTCCCTTTTATCCATAATTTTCCTGTACTTTTCAGGGATGGAGCTGCCTTGTGCAAAGTGTTGGTGCATCTTGGACTTGAGTTGAGCAGTTCCAACCCGACTTTTACGAAGCTGTCTGCGGCGCCTCACCAGCCCTTGCTCTGTGGCGGGAAGAGATAAAGCATAGCTGGATAAAATATGTATGTAGAGAGAGAGAGAGAGAGAGAGAGAGAGAGAGAGAGAGAGAGAGAGAGAGAGAGAGAGAGAGAGAGAGAGAGAGAGGCAGAATAGGTAAAATACAGGCATATAATATTATGCACGTCGTACACACTTACCGATAGAAGACGAGTCCTCCCCCGAGTTCTGTAAAGAAAAGAAAAGAAGTTGAAATAAACAGCATCAGTATTTTCAAGGAAGCAAGGTGTCCAAGGTAGGCGGGCTGTGCAAGGTAGGTGATGAGAAAACTATACTCTTTTTTTTTTCTAAAGGCGCGTCAAAGAAAACATTTAACAAGGTTCTGAGATTTCGTGAAGCTTTCATATTTGTACACACCTTTCTGATTATATTGACTTTAAACTACGAATAAATTGTGGCTTCAAAAACCTCTCTCTCTCTCTCTCATCTCCTCTTCTCTCTCTCTCTCTCTCTCTCTCTCTCTCTCTCCCCTCTCTCTCTCTCTCTCTCTCTCTCTCTCTCTCTCTCTCTCTCTCTCTCTCTCTCTCTCTCTCTCTCTCTCTCTCTCTCTCTCTCTCTCTCTCTCTCTCTCTCTCTCTCTCTCTCTCTCTCTCTCTCTCTCTCTCTCTCTCTCTCTCTCTCTCTCTCTCTCTCTTCTCTCTCTCTCTCTCTCCTCTCTCTCTCTCTCTCTCTCTCTCTCTCTCTCTCTCTCTCTCTCTCTCTCTCTCTCTCTCTCTCTCTCTCTCTCTCTCTCTCTCTCTCTCTCTCTCTCTCTCTCTCTCTCTCTCTCTCTCTCTCTCATTGTTGTAATTTAGAAGCTTCACTCACAAGAACACAGCCGGGGCAGCAAGCGCATTCTTCCATCTTCAGCGAGTAGCCAGGAGGACAGAGTGGAATCCCGCACATTATTAGCTCACAATGCAGATCCTTCTTGCAACCTGATTCTCCGGAGCATCTGAAAACCCAGTGAACGGAGGCTTAACATGGAGGCCCGGGATTATTAACCCCTTCACCCCCAGATCTTTCCTTTGCTATATAAAATTGTCTATTGTTAGCTATAAAATAACGAAAAATAGCTGAATATACAAAATTAGATAGTCGACAAGGATATTAAACAGGTCATATCTATAAAACAATTGCTTATATTTACTAAAAATCGTCTATTAGTATCCAAATTACAATGGAAATTACGTTCTGGGTCTCAAGGGGTTAATAGGAACGCGAAGAGTTTTGGACGATGTTATATGGTAGTACTATTTGTTAATGCTCATCAATTTCACCTGAGGACTTTTGGGCCTCTAACGTAGATAGAGGATCGAAATGTTTAAAATCATATTCCTAACTCACTCATCTAAGACTGTCCTATCCTGTCTGATTTTGTCCACCCTTAGCCATTTTGTATGATACATCCTTAACCCCTTCACCCCCAGATCTTTCCTTTTCTATATAAAATCGTCTGTTGTTAGCCATAAAATTACGAAAAGTGACTGAATATACCAAATAAACTAGTGGACAAGGATACTAAACAGGTCATATCTATAAAATATTGCTTACATTCACTAAAATCGTCTAATGGCCTACCTAAATTACAATTGAAATTACGTTCTGGGCTTCAAGGGGTTAATTAAGTAACAACCATGCTATAACCCAGTGATGAAACACTAGCATGATAGGTAGCTATAGATAGTGTGGGATAGCAGTTCCGAGTGTCCACTGAGATGTTATAATATTTTCAATCCATATAAAATTACCATCAGTAACCAGGTGGTGACTATATCAGCTCTCTCTCTATTGGGTTACTATAAAAATACAACACTTTTGCTGACTTAAAAATGTAAACAAAACATTCATATAATCAATGGTAAATAATAAAAGGCATGACTTACAATGCCGCCAGCAACACCACCGCCGCCACAACGCCCAGTGACCGCATCATTCCTGTGAAAAGAGGATTGTAATAATACTCATCAGGTTATCGCCACACTAGTAAAACAAAGTAGGAGGGCAGTGACCACCAGCCTCCCTCCACTCAGTGTATAAAGGAAGACTAATACAATCCAATGATGCAATACAAGATAATATGAAATGACAGGTATGCTAATGTTTTGAGATAGGTGTGCTCGCAGGTATAGTCTGTTTTTTTTAACGAGGCAAACATTTAATTCTATCTTAAGGTCTCATGCTTAAAATGATGCCTATGTTTACTTGATAATATGGTTAACTATATGATAAAATATAGCTGAAATTAAGCAGCAAGGGGGCAGAATTTTTTGCCTCGATAAAAAAATAGACTATAGTAAGCAGCAGACCTTGTATTCTATCACTCTTGGAGGTGATATGCCTCTCCGCGGCGACGACTGATCAGATGTTCCTCAAAGCCAAGTGAAAAAAAAGATTAATCGAAAAAACGTAGTCATTAATCGACAGGAGATAAATGGAATTCTGAAATTTTTCAACATTTGCCGTTCATATAAAACTCGAGTACACCAAACAATACATTTACTATTTGACTTTTTTTCATTTTATCAAACACTAATCTCTACCTAATTGCCCGAAAGAGGTTACGTGACGCATCACATAATTATAGTCTATTTTTTTAACAAGGTGAAAAATCCCTGATTTTTTTTAACAAGGTGAAAAATCCCTGACCCCTTGCTGCTTACTGGCTGATATTTGATGCTAGGAGAAGGAATACTATACGCTTCTTCTAAATTTCAGCTGTATTTTATCATAGTTAACCATATTATCAGGTAAACATAGGCATAATTTTAAGCATGAGACCTTAAGATAGAATGGAATTATATATATATATATATATATATATAATATATATATATATATATATATATATATATATATATATATATATATATATATATACTATAATAGACCCTGAGATACCTACAGTCTACGTACTACTACTACTACTACTGATGATGTGAATCTGCGGCCCTGAATCTTAAATGAAAAGTATCAATTTGTTAACGCTGATAATTATATATATATATATAATTATATAATCTATAATTAGCGACTGAATCTAAATAGCACAAGAAGAGTTGTTGAAAATTAAACAAAGCGTAATATTGTGTATAGGCCTATCACTTAATTTTCAAAATCACGAAAAACGTAATAAAGCTAAATATTGAATAATGAAATAAGATAAAATGAAAAATATTTTGGATGGGGGAAAATATGAGGTTGAAACTAGGTAGAATAAGAAGTGGCGCAATAGCTACTGACGCGGAACTATCGCATGGATATAAAACCGTAATAGTCATTAAAAAGAGTTAAAAAGACAAAGCTAAATAAATTAAAGGTAAGACATTTTATGGCCCCCTTTTGGAAAGTTTGTACATACATCACTGGATGATGATCATTATAATTCACAGTCAGAAGGAAAGGCATCCTTATTCTGGAAGCACACTAAAGCATGATAGGTTTGCTACCATAATGTCCTCACCCGGTAGTAACGAAAAACTTGAGGAGCGTCCTTGAATCCAAAAGGCAGCAGCGATGTGCACACTGCGGTGGTCACCTGTCCAATGAGCCAGCGTTATCGCAGGACAGCATTAAATAATGTGTCCTCGCCACCATATACTCCGCTGGACAAGCTCTTGCACCGAGCTGAGGCTGCCAAATGAATGAGTATACTAAAGTAGTGTGTCATGATGATGAATACTAAATAAATAAATTAATAAAATGTACTCGTATATATCATATCGTTGCAATAGATTTTACTTTACCGGCCTATCTATTTCCTGCATCTCTATATATCATTTCATATTTGTTCCCTTGTTGTCTTGTATCATTCCCCTTCTTTATTGTGCTATTGCAGATATGAAATGTCGAATTCAATTTGTGTTTGTAAATCGAAGTGAAGCTTTAATACCCATACATAATGTGTTCAAACTTCTTTAACACACACACACACACACACACACACACACACACACACACACACACACACACACACACACACACACACAACACACACACACGCCACCAGCCTGCCAGAGGTCGTAGATTCGAGGAAGAAAGTTTGTAGAGAAGAAAGTGTGGCTGAAAAACTCTGCGGTGACCCCTTGTACGTTTCACTAACTTCGTAGATTTGTATGCAATATTATATTTTTATATTATTTTTATCAGTTATTATTATCATTCTTATTATCATTATCGTTATCATCATTATTACTGTTATCATTATTGTTATTATTATTATTATTATTATTATTATTATTATAATCATTATTATTACCATTATTATTATTTCATTAAAATTACCATTATTACTACCGTAGATAACAGTGAAGTCGCCAGTTCTACGTTTCTTTGTTATTTACAGACGTGTGGTGGCGTTAATACTTACATTTGTACATCCATGATTTCAGGAAAGTTAGAAGGGTCTATCTGGAAAGTCTGTGTCATTTTGTGTCTTCATCTGTGTCATATTAGGGCTATAAATGAACAAATAACAAAAATAAAACCGAGTGGCGACCTCACTATACCTACTACAGTAAAGTCGCCAGCTAGTATTTTAACCCAACAGTTGAGTCGCCACTCTGGGGAATTCAGGGAAATTAGAGGTAAAGTAAAACAAGTCTCTATATATATTAGCTGCGGAAGATGCTTGGATATATAAAAATTCCTCTGCCAACGTGAAAATAAATTATATTCAAGTTTGAAAGATCTGGCAAGTCTGTGTCCTGTCGCCCAAAAAGCTACTGTTTACTGTCTGTCATCGCGCGAAGAAAAACGTGAGAAGCAAAATGCGCAACAGTTATATTTGCAGATACAAAGCATAAAACAACGCTGAAACAGGGTAGATTATACAATCATGATATAAACTACTGTGTAACATCTTCAGTGGCACATAAAAATCAGTAGTGGTGCTATAATTCGTAATATTTGGCGCCTGGCGACTTCACTGCAGGTGGCGACTTCACTGTTATTTACGGTACCTACGTAGTAGATTATCATTATAAGTATTATTATTATTATCATTGTTATCTAAATCATTATTATTTTTATTATTAGTATTAGTAGTATTATTACTATTGGCCTATTGATAATATTTATATCATTATCAGTTGTTATCATTATCATAATAATAATAATAATGATAATAATAATAATTTGATAATTATCATTATTATTATACAGCCAGAGCGTTATCCAGTAGTGGTTCTACGGGGAGGCCAGGGGGGGCCATGGCCCCCCCAGATTTTAGGCTTGCCCCCTGCTTGGCCCCCCCATTTTCATTCAAGCCACGATCGTGGCCCCGTGGCAAGCTGGTCGCAGAGTCCGCCGCCGAGCACAACGCAATACCGCTACGTACCGTAGATAACAGTGAAGTCGCCAGTTCTACGTTTCTTTGTTATTTACAGACGTGTGGTGGCGTTAATACTTACATTTGTACATCCATGATTTCAGGAAAGTTAGAAGGGCCTATCTGGAAAGTCTGTGTCATTTTGTGTCTTCATCTGTGTCATATTAGGGCTATAAATGAACAAATGACAAAAATAAAACAGAGTGGCGAGCTCACTATACCTACTACAGTAAAGTCGCCAGCTAGTATTTTAACCCAACAGTTGAGTCGCCACTCTGGGGAATTCAGGGAAATCAGAGGTAAAGTAAAACAAGTCTCTATATATATTAGCTGCGGAAGATGCTTGGATATATAAAAATTCCACTGCCAACGTGAAAATAAATTCTATTCAAGTTTGAAAGATCTGGCAAGTCTGTGTCCTGCCGCCCGAAAAGCTACTTGTTTACTGTCTGTCGTCGCGCGAAGAAAACGTGAGAAGCAAAATGCGCAACAGTTATACTTGCAGATACAAAGCATAAAACAACGCTGAAACAGGGTAGATTATACAGCCATGATATAAACTACTGTGTAACATCTTCAGTGGCACATAAAAATCAGTAGTAATGCTATAATTAGTAATATTTGGCGCCTGGCGACTTCACTGCAGGTGGCGACTTCACTGTTATTTACGGTAGGTACCGCGATAACAGAAGTTGGTACTACTGCTTACAATAATAAAAATAACAATAATAATTATTGTTATTATCATTATTATTATCATTATTATTATCATTAATATTATTATTATTATTATTATTAATGACTTTCACTACATAGTTGATACATCTGTTTTCTCTAATTTTGATAGAGGTTCTTTTCATGCTCATATGTTTATTTACATTTGGATTGGATTACAATTGGGATTGGATTACAAGTCTTTACCTGTAGGCTTAGGATTTGATGGAGCATCAGTCATGAGTGGAGGAATCAGTGGTGTTCAGAAACGCATACGTGATAAAGCTCCTTTTGCCTATTATGTAGCCTACACTACTACAGACACATGCAGGCTCAATTTGGTTTTGATCAATGCTGCAAAGTATGTGCCTCAAGCAGCTGAATTCTTTAGTCTGCTTGAAGAACTATATTTTCGCTAGTAACTCTGTAGTTCACGAAAAGTTCCTTTCTATACAGCATGAAATGTTTCCTGAAGAACAAGCACGAGAACTGCAACATATCAGTGACACGGTGGTGCCATGGTGTCGCGCCACCTCATGTGAACACATTTTGCTGCGGCTGGAATGCATAATAAGACTCCTGAAGGAGACTTCTGCAGATGACACTGGATCTCGAGCTGTATCCGCTCGAGGTATACTTGCGCAGATGGACGCAGAGTTTGTTTACTTACTGCATTTTTTTTCGGAAATTCTTGAAAAATTAATTAAGTATCACAGCAGCTACAGGACAAACAAGCAGACCTAGGAAAAGCAGTCAAGCTCATTTCATCACTCAGCAAAAATTTAGCTGATATGCGAAACTTCAACTTGATCGAGCAGTACTCTGAGAAGGTTAGAGAACTCTGTAAGAAATGCTGCATTTCACCATTAATGAATAGAAGTCGGAGAAGAAAACCTCGACAACTTGATGAATTCATCGTGCTGGAAACAACCGGTTAAATATCTGAACACGTGACTCAAGTCACGTGCAGCACAGCAGCATCTTGCATGAAGTATCAGACTGTTTGGTTAGCGAATTAGACCGTCGTTTTTCCAAACGCTCATCTGCGATTTTCTGTGGTATTTCAGCTCTCTGTCCTGGAGGACAGACATTCTTGTCTGAACAAAATGTAAAGGCATTTGCAGTTGCATACTCAGTCAATCAAAGTATTTAAAACATGAGATACCTTTAGTGACAAAATTACACATGAAAGAACCTGAACAACCTACATCAATTGCACAATTCCTGTCATTCCTATGTCCGTACAAGGCTGCATTTGATTGTTTATACAAGTTATTGTTGATAGCCGTAACTTTTCCTGTTACCAGCGCTTCATGTGAGAGGACTTTTAAAAATTAAAATAGTGCTAGAAACATTCTCAGAAATTAGACAAGTGACAGACTGAGTAACATTGCACAAAAATGTCGATTGAAATTAAGTGCACTCGCGGAGGGAATTGATTTAGATTGCTTTGTTGGTGAATTTGACAGTCGGCATTAATAAGTCGGCAATTAATAAGTTAAACAGTCGGCAATCGTAGGATTAATTAAGCTGCACTAAATATATTGCTGCCGAATGAACAAGGTATCATCACCATTGTGTCTAATGTAGCATTTGCATGCCCATGTCTGAATACCAAAGCTATTCGTCTACACTGGCAGGGGTTCTCAAACTGGGTGCCTAGGCAACCTGGGTACCAGGAACCCTAGGGGTGCCACAACATGCCATGAATTTTGGCAATTGGTCATGAGAAGCAAGACTCCTTGCCCTAACAATTTCTTTGTTTTACGGTCGGTCGTCCAGTACCCTGATCGGTTTCTTTCCCATTTTGTCAGTGAGGCACTATACATCGAGCTGTACGTGTGTATTCCTGCTGCTACGATGTGAAAAGAAAATAAAATGGTGAAAAAGGGGTGCCACAGAAAGGATTATATAAATCCAGGGTGCCATCACTGACAAAAGTTTGCGAACCTCTGGTCTACAGTATATGCAACGTATGAGGTTATAGGTAGACTAAGGTACTTACAGTACATAAAGCCCCGTCCACACTACCACTCACCACCGTCGGTGCTTGCCGTCGGTGCTTGCCGACGGCAAGCGCCGTTGCCAGGGTTGTGTCCACACGAACGGTTTTGTTCGGCGGTCAGCGCGCTTCCTGATTTCAAAGTGAGAGTCATGTTTTCTGCATATCGTGTACTTTCACTCAAGATTATGAAATAACCACAGGAGGTTTAGAAAAACTGACCCAACTATCATCTGTAATGCCCATTATTCGGGAGATGATAGTATGAGTATTATTATTATAAAATTCCCGAGTTATGTCTTGTAAGTAATTCTTTTTCTCAGTTTCACATATGACTCATCGTATTTCTTTCTTTCCGCCATCTTTTCGTCTCAGTTTGGCCATCCTAGACGCCATTTTGTTCTATCTTCTTTCGTTCTTTCACTTCCTCTCTTCCGACACCCCCTTGTGCGAGGAAAGTTCCGTGGAATAATTATTCTGCGATCAGTCATAACTAACGTATTCCATTCTTTTCTTTCTTTCCAAACCATCTTCTCAGATTTAGGAGCCCTCCTAAAATCCTCATGGCTTTCAAAATAATCCCTATCGTTATCGGTTATGGTCATATATGGGCGGTGTAATAATGATACACGCTAAAATGAAAGCCTACCAAAGTTCTAAACACGATTTCCATACCACTCCACTCTGAAATAGGTGTTCGGATTGTCGACATTACATATAAAACCATCCTTCGTGAATATTAGATTAAAGACATTAAATTCTCTTACATCAAAGTAGCCAGTTTGTATTAGGGACGGCCTCTTCGGGGGATACGCGAGTTTTCATTACTTAAATAGTTGGTTCGGGATTATAAGTTGTTCATTTAAGGTCACGGTGAGACTTTCCAAACAAGTTCCTTTTTTTGGTGCGGAAAGCCCGCAGGGCACGAGTCAGTGTTTTCTCTGCGCTCTTCAAGGTAAGACATCTGCCCCGGGCTCCGGTGGTTTTTCTCCCTTAGTATATTACATCTATATATTTCTATATAAATATATAGGTACAGTTCAGTGTCACTAAGGCATAGATGTTCCGCCCATCCTTATAAGTGATATTAACGGGAGTGTTTTCTCTGCGCTCTTCAAGGTTGGCGCGAAACCTCCTCAAACGGCCACATGGTCTTACTGTAACACATACAACACTGTCTCGCCATTTTCTTTCTCTACTAGATACCTATCTTCCATGTGTGATTTATAAATATTAAGTGGTATGTTACCTAGTGTAGGGCAATTCCCTGAATAGTAATTCTAGTGAAGGAGATTTAGGCTCATTAGAGCTTTATCTCATAACTTAGGAAAATTCCTACGTCAGGGTGTGAAGTCAAGTTTCTTATTTCCGAGTAGAGTTTTCTCGGTATAGTGTTAACCCTTATATGCTGAAGATGATCTCAAGTGAGAGACTTACCATGTCACCAAAATAAATAGGATATCATTTACAAATATAGTTCTTGTGTTATTATAAAAACCCAGGTGATTATTCTGTGTTAGGAAAATAATTCCCCACACTTCCAAAAGAGTTCCGCCTTTATTAGGTATAACCCCTCGTACCAACCACGACTACCAAGATCAATCTAATATTAATATTAATCTAACGTGCCCCGGGAGTAATCATAGTGAAATACTCGTCAGGGCTGGTGGCAGCAAATCCCATAACCTCAACCTTATTATCCTTTCCCCTTAAGTATACCCCCCTTGTTCAGTACTCTCCGTAGTGAGAAGTGGTCAAACTATAATCATATAGTGAAGTCAGAAGACTAAGTTAAATCCTCCATTCAAGTTGTAATCTTTTATCAAATCATCCCCAAATAATATCATTCAAGTAACGTTGACCAGTCATAAAACCCCCATACCAGTGACCCCCAATTTCAAGCAACACACATCTTC
>JACEEZ010000091.1:161900-181900 GCA_016584305.1 Chionoecetes opilio | reverse complement strand
TTTATACTTTGTTACTTTACAACACTGTGGAATATACATGTACACAGGCGACTTTCTCGTACGGGTCATGCATGTTACGCATGGGTAATACGGGCCGGGGCGGGCCCGCCACATTAAAAAATAGATGCCCATCAATTATCTTCGCATAATCATTACATTTGGATTAATGCCGAATATTATAATTTTTTGACGTACGTATTTGTACGTCGCTGGCACTGGGCGGGTTAAACATTTATTTCTACAAATATGATAAAAATCATTTCAGCCCAATCAGCAGCGCTTCCAGGACGGGGGCGGAGGTTGGCCACTACATGCAAACCTGTATTAGATGCCATATAATTATGTATACCTTGATTTTTACAGATAAACCGGAAAAATGTCTAAGAATCCAGGGCAGTTTCAATTTTTACATAATCTCTTACTCCCATCATGATGAATTATGTCGTGCATTCTTATTCTATCCCACTATAAAATGCCGGCATGTAACAGCTCAGTTCATGCTGTCTATGTAGCAAATCAGAAAACTAAATACTGTGTGTGATCACTTTTTATTAGCTGTTATATCTTAAAACACTTCAGTCATTATCTTCAACAAAAAAATATCCTTCAATTCAGTAAAGCATGAACAAGTCCTGAACACTCAAACTTAATTCATATAAACCACTCCCGGCAATATACTGTCATGTGCGAGGAGCGATATTTAACCCCTTCACGCCCAGGTCTTTCCTTTGCTTTATAAAATTGTCTGTTGTTAGCCATAAAATTACGAAAATTGACTTCATATACCAAATTAGGTAGTCGACATGGGTACTAAACAGGTCATATCTATAAAACATTGCTTATAGTCACTAAAAATCGTCTAATGGTACCCAAATTACAATGGAAATTACGTTCTGGGCCTCAAGGGGTTAAAGGTTAAAGTCCTACCCCAGGTCTTAATACTCAAGCCATGTAGTTTCAGTCTACTGTACATATGCAGATCAAGAGTCTGCTGGCCAATGATTCAAAACAGAAGACACAATGGCCATGTATGGAATCAGCAACCCATAAAAAGCACAAGAATCAGACCCGCAAAATTTGTAAATACGGTTCTTTCACCAATAGATTGTTACAATATCAATTTAGATAAAAAAAAAAATAGCTTTTTCATAAGGAAAAGCTGGTTTGTATGTCAGAGCCACGAGCCTGTGAGATAAAAAAAAAAAAAAAAAAACTCTCCTTGTCAATTAAATAAAGGACATTTGAAATTTGGGACACATTTTTTTACGATGCTTAGTATTAGCCTCAAAGTCTTTGAGACACTGCCATGGTAGTTAAATTTATATATATGTATAATTCCACATACCTTGAAAAGTAGTCATTAAAATAGATATAAAAAAAAAGTAACGCTAAATATCTTGTACAGAATGACATAATAAGCAGTAAGTTGAAACAGTCTATTAATAAATGCTAAATATGAGGCAGCAGCCAGGCAGCCCAAGAACCCTGGCTACCAATCGTATGGTGTTAATCAACATTACGTATTTTACATAATTAACTTCCCATATAACATATTTTTGAAGAAAAATAATGAATACTAATTGGATACTTTATTGAATTAGTGGATACGTTTTTTATATTGGACCCCTGGAGGTCATTGCTTAAAGGCGCTATAGGAAAAAGAAAACAAAAATTTGAAATTTGAAATAATTTTTCTAATTAATATTTGCCAGCCATTACGATTTATCGGAAATTCCGACTTATTGACGTTTTACTGTAAATGAAAAATGCTATGGATGCTGGTAGCCTAGACCAGCAGTTCTTATCCTGAGTGCTAGCAACCCAAGGCGATTTTGGGAATGGCCCTCAGCCATGAGTAATGTAAGATATCAGGATAGTTAGGGTACACATGAGACATCACTTCATAATGATGAAGTGAGAAATACTAGCAGAGTAATACAGAGATAGGGTGTAACGAGGGAAGCACGAGGAGGCAAACTCTGAAAACAAATGAAGTGTTGAGGCCAGTCAGTGCACTGGTTCAGCAATATTAAGAGGGAGATAGTTCCTGAAAGAACAATGTTAAGTATTTTGAGGTATAGGGGTAGCGACTTCTTCTTTCTGTTTAACGTCAGTTTTTCCCATAATATTTTATGAGGTTAGACGGTCGATGATACGCTTCCAACTATCTCTATCCGTTGCCTCAACTTCCTCTGCTCCAGTAGTGACTGGATTGATGAAATAAGACATAAGCTCCTTAGAAAGAAACTATATTTTGCAGATGATGAACAGCCGCATGTTGGCAAGCGTCCATCAAGTCACAAAGGCTGAGTCATTAGGCAAACATACAGTGATACCACAGCAAATGTGAATACGATTTGCTCAACAGAAATGTCTCAATATTTCATGAATTGAATAGCGGGTCAGTAATGACCTTGGACAACCAAGGTAATATCACCATTTTTTCAAATCACATCAGTTCATACACACACTAAATGAGAAAGTATATATATATATATATATATATATATATATATATATATATATATATATATATATATATATATATATATATATATATATATATATATATATATATATATATATATATATAATATATATATATATATATATATATATATATATATATATATATATAGTTGATTTTTCTTGTAGATTCATCATGAAGTTTCAGGGTGACAGAGACACTCGGTATACTTGGGGTTGTTTATGCAACGTTTCGCCAAGGCACTTGGCATCATCAGGCTAAAAATAGTTAAAATTTAATATATTATAATGCTAAAAAGCGGACATCTAAAAAAAAAAAATTAATTCTAAGAGACAATAAAATATTCCTATATTTTCTAAAATTACTAACTAATAAATAAAATATAATTTGTACTTAACGGACCTTGGTGTGTATGCTGTCTGAGTTGGTAGAGGACTGAATGAACAATGGTTTTGTGGGTGACATTTCAGCTTGTGTGGGGCGATCGAACCGAGAGTCGGGCAATCGAAACAGTGGTAATCATTTGAGTATATGTAGTTGTTGTGAAATGACTTGGTTATTAAGATCAGGGGACAAGTGCTTGATGTGTATAGCTTCTAATAATTTAGTGTCACTAGGGTAGTGTGCCTTGGATAGGATACTGAAGTCATTCATAGAAAATTTAGATCACCCTTTTTCTATGAATGACTTCAGTATCCTATCCAAGGCACACTACCCTAGTGACACTAAATTATTAGAAGCTATACACATCAAGCACTTGTCCCCTGATCTTAATAACCAAGTCATTTCACAACAACTACATATACTCAAATGATTACCACTGTTTCGATTGCCCGACTCTCGGTTCGATCGCCCCACACAAGCTGAAATGTCACCCACAAAACCATTGTTCATTCAGTCCTCTACCAACTCAGACAGCATACACACCAAGGTCCGTTAAGTACAAATTATATTTTATTTATTAGTTAGTAATTTTAGAAAATATAGGAATATTTTATTGTCTCTTAGAATTAATTTTTTTTTTTTTTAGATATCCGCTTTTTAGCATTATAATATATTAAATTTTAACTATTTTTAGCCTGATGATGCCAAGTGCCTTGGCGAAACGTTGCATAAACAACCCCAAGTATACCGAGTGTCTCTGTCACCCTGAAACTTCATGATATATATATATATATATATATAATTTTGTTACATAATTTCTACACAAACTACCAAATATGGATAGAGCAATATTTGATGGCTATCTGTAAAACTGAAGAAGAAAAAAATTAACTCTAAATACAGTGTGAGTATGGCATACCTATCATACAAGTCTTGCAAGAACCACCATTCCTCATCACACCCTCTATGGCCCATTTCCATGGATAATAAGTTCATGGAGTTGGAACAGGAGACAGCTTCCCTGCACAGGCAACTGAGGCTTAACTGACAGTACTAGATACAGCTTCTTCTGAGTTTCCATGGGACTCAAACATTCGAATACCACAAATAGCAAGAAACAAAGTATGATACTACTACATCAAAGTAGTCACGCATGCTGCATCTATACACAGCCAGCTGACTTACTTCACTTGAAAGTAACCATTAGGTACTAGGGTGGAAGTAACAACCCTGGCACAAGGGCTTCATAATTAACACCATTTCAGATGTACCATAAACTTCATATTCAAAATAGACGTGGCCTATCAACATATTCATATGTATCAAACTTCAGATATGAGTATAGTCTTGATCCTTTAAAAATCTGGCTAAAATAACCTATAATCCACAGGCAGGTTGGACACCATTAGTCACTGTCACTGCCATTACCTACCTCAGAGTCAGAGTGTGACTTGGCCGGGGATGCAGAGCCGGCCTTGGGGGAGCCCGACCTGGACCGGGTGGGTGAGGGCGACCCTGAACGTGACCTGGGGGAGCCTGACCTTGACCTGGCTGGTGATCGAGACCCTGACCTTGACCTGGCAGGGGACCGTGACCCTGACCTTGACCTGGCAGGTGACCTCGATCCAGACCTAGACCTGGCAGGTGACCTCGATCTTGATCTGGCAGGCGACCTCGATCCAGATCTTGACCTGGCAGGTGACCTTGATCCAGATCTTGACCTGGCAGGTGACCTAGATCCAGATCTTGACCTGGCAGGTGACCTAGATCCAGATTTTGACCTGGCAGGTGACCTTGATCCAGATTTTGATCTGGCAGGTGACACTGACCTAGACTTTGACCTGGGGGAGCCTGACCTCGACCTCACAGGTGAACGAGATGTGGATCGTGGAGATCCTGATCTTGACCTCGACTGAGCTGGTGACCTAGATTTGGACTTTGACCTGGACTTAGATCTTGGTGACCCTGATCTGGACCTAGATGACCCTGCTCTTGACCGAGCAGGTGACCTCGATTTTGACCTGGAGGCCGATCGTGAACCACTCCTTGATCTTGATCTTGACCCCGAGGCAGACCTGTTCCTTTTTGATCCACTGCGGCTACGTGACCTAGAACCTGAGCGTGATCTAGACCTTGACCTTGAGGATGACCTGGAACCTGACCTTGAGCGAGATCTGGAACCCTTGCCCTTACGTGACCCAGACCTGGACCTCGACCTAGATTTCGACCTGCCTGAGCCAGAGTCAGACACGACCCTACGTCGCTTGCCCTTCCCACCCTGATCGCTTTCCGACCCACTGGCAATCTTGAGCCGCTCGTCATCTGATTCATCTGAGGAGTCGGATATGGTGGCCTTGGAGACAATGCGACCCTTCTGCCGGGCTGAAAGACCCTCCTCGGACTTCTTGCGGCCCTTGCCTCCACGTTTCCGGCCCCGTCCGCCCTCGTCGTCACTCCGATCGCCACCCTTGCCCATCCTTGACCGCTTCCGGCTGCACACAGAGGAAAAAGGGTGAGATAAAAAGAAGAGTTTAGTGACATCCATGAAATTTGTTGTTGTAAAAATGCACCTTATGGATGCACTTATTAAATATTGGTGTCTAAAAGATGCTGCATTCATTAATGTGGACAAGAAGTATAACAGAATAGTCTGGCAAGTAAGATTAAGGAGGAACTGAAAAATTAATCCACTATTTATAGAGCTAAATGAGGAATACATGTAACCAAAAACTGCATAAATGGTGCCATACAACTCATTACAATATGGCAAAGATCTTTTCATTTTTCAAAGTCCTTGTTAGATATCTGGTCTCTTGCCATGAGTGTGGCTTGTGGCTCAACCTTCTATAGTAGGCATAGGTACAGGCATGTTTTTGCAATAGAAGCAAGCAACTTTACACAAAAGGCGACTTTAGTTACATAGTGAGTAACCCACTCTCTTGACCCCCAGTACCTGACGAGCAATGTTACACACCCTGTTTCACTTAGGGACTCTAGGGTGATAGTCATTTCAAGACTGGACATAATCATCTAATACTGCTGCACATAGGAAGAAATTATTGTGCTTCACACAGAATCACCTCCCATGAGTAATTAATTCATATATAAGTAATTGAATATCAACAATGTCAATAACAAACCAAGGATGAATTATCTATACATCTTGGCATTGCCTCATACTGGCAAACACACATACTTTGTCTCACATCTGGCCCACCCCCCTTTTTATCCTCTTACTGTCTTCTTTATAGGGGCTGGCAACTAAGCTGGATTTGTGTTACCTCTTTTTGTTGTGCTCTTGGCCAGTCCTTTGTGATGTCAAAAAAAAAAAAAAAAAAAAAAAAAAAAAAACATCTGCAACAATGACTCACCCAGTGTTCCTCTTGCGACCACGTGCTTTCTTCATCCTGGGCTCTCCTTCATTACCGCTTCTCCCAGAACCATCAGACATGATATCCATTTCCCTCTTCCTGCCTCGCCCTCCGCCCCTCCGAGGACCCTCTGATGGTTCACTAATGATCACGGCATTCTTCATCTTCACCTTGTAGTCCTCACGAGCTTTCATCTAGGAGGGTAACACACAGGCATTACATTCTAGCTTCCTCCTAAAATAACTTTCTAATATTTCAATTTCAAGCCATTAACTGTATGGGAATGAACACCGTAAAATCACTGTAAATATTGTATGTTTTTATCTAATTTCTATTTAATTCAATAACTAATCCTTCACACATAGCATCCAAGCAAAACAAAAATTTTGTAAAAAAAAATAGCTGGTAAAATAGGAGCATAGGCTAGTGAATAAATAAGAATAAATAAATCAAAATACAGACATAATATTTGAAAAGAAATCTAAAATATCTTGACACATATTTACATTCCACTCACTATTGCACATTTGACTGTATATTTTACATTGCATTGTATCAAAAATTTCTTTCACAGTTTTCTTGGCATACTAAACCCCTAACTCTACAAAGGACTTCCTCGGCAGCTTCCAGTGCTGGGCACGCGATCCAAAAATAGGTGGTCCACTATCGCTATTCCGCGATAAAAAATTTGGCGAATATTTATTTAAGTTTGAATTAAAATTCCGCGATCGTTTATTCCGCGATCAGTAATCGCTAGCGAAGTTTTTCTTCAAAGAAATAAAGCATTAAGCCATTATACCCCATTAAGTAATAACTGTTAAGTCTTAACTCTTAAGTGTATTAACCATTAACCTATTAAGTATTAACTAAGCAAACAGAATGGATCCCCAATGGATCGTGGACTAAAAATCGCGGAATTAAAGGAAAAAAAAATTTGCCTTTAATTCCACGATTAAAGCGGAATGATACTTTCCAAGTATCATTGGAAAGTATCAAGTATCATTGCATATGCGATCGCGGATTTTTTTTTTCCGATCGCGGAATCGCGGACTATAATTCCGCGACGCCCAGCACTGGCAGCTTCTGATCGCAGCGAGAACATTGAGGTCACTGTGTAGGCTCTCCAAGGGGCTGATTCAAAAGCGGCTGTGACTAATATAATTTCTAACTATCATGATTTTGAGTAAGCCAACTTTTCTTTATCAGATACACTTATGAGAACTTTCATGCAGCACCTCCAACATCAAACATGCGAGACAGCAGCCAAGTGATCCGTGTAAGTTGTCATGGATGCGAGACCCCACATTCAAATCTCACTTGCAGCACAAACTTTTCAATCATCAAATGGTTTTAAATCACAAGCATATTCTTCCTATTCACAAGCACATACCCTTCCTTTGCTTTACACTTTGGTTGAAGTGTATCATCGGAGAACAGTAGCCTACAGGTCTTCAAGAGGCACCATAATAAATAGGTGCAGAAAACCTAAACAATTTGAATTCCCCATAAAACAAATGCATCCATTTTTTCTGCAATATATTATACAAAAACCAACTACAAAAGACCAAAATGCTGAGCATAACATCACTTTATAGTCTTTCCATTTTATTAAGTCACTTGGGGAAATTATCCACCAACCACCCTCTCGATTATTAGTAGAGTGGTAGTTTTATTCCCCCCCCCCCTTATGAGGGAGGTATTGTTTGCTCACCATAGGGGGAGAGTAGGAATGTATATATATTATATATATATATATATATATATATATATATATATATATATATATATATATATATATATATATATATATATATTATATATATATATATATAATATATATATATATATATATATATATATATATATATATATATATTATAATATAATATATAATATATAATATATATATATGACTATATAAATATATATATGATATATATATATACTAATATATATATATATATATACATATATATATATATCATATAATTATCTATATTATATGTATATCAATATATTATATATTATAAACGTGCTATCTATACTATCCTTATTAATAGCTTTTCTAACTATATGCTTTATGGGTAGGATTAAGTGACTACAGTGACTTACTTTGGAAGACCTGTGCAATACCACTTCTCCTCATCAGTGCTTCTCTTCTCTCCTCTTAGCTGCTCTTCCACCACTTCGTTTGAGAGCTGCGTCTTCATCTGTTGCGCGCAGGCTCTCCGCGTCTGCTGCGCGCGACACGTGGTATGGGCCTGGACAGCAGGTCTCGCACTGTGCTTCGCGCTGCTGCTCCAAGGTCATATTGAGGCGGTCCCATTGCACTCAGTGAAGTACCAAACCCCATGAAATTATGTCCATCATAGGAAACCACACATAATTGGTACAAAACTTCACTTTTGACTACAAACTTCATAATATTTTCATTTGAGTTTTTTTAAATCAAATATCAGGTTTGACAGGGATCATGTACCATAGCATTGCATCAAGGAAAGGAAGGACAAAAAGAACAAAGGACAAAATGAACATCTCATTTCTAAAGCACAAATTTAAACAGTACAGTAAGATAGTATTTGGAAATAAGAAGCAATACAATAACCAAAATCTTCCAAGGAATGAGTGTCACACAGATATAGGGAAAGTATTCTCCTGGTTGCCTACTCCTTAAGGAAAAACAAGGACACATTCCAAGACCAATGTTTCCAAAATTACTTCACGATTGCTACAGATGAGGTGTAGAAAGGCTAGCCTAAGGATCGATCTGGCTACTCACTTTTGGGCAAGAGTCAACTCATGGACAGCAGCAAGTACTGTTTTCAGCAATGACTTCTCGTCCCTCAGCACCTGCATGGCCAGCCGCTGCAGCACCAGGGCCAGGTTGTACAGGATCACCGTGTCGTGCGGAGCCACATGACGGGCCTGAGAAACACCGAGGGGAAGACCCATCAAAAACATAATTTCATAAATATCATCTACATTTCTAAAATTAACTGTCATTACAGCTTTAACCCCTTGAGGCCCAGAACGTAATTTTCATTGTAATTTGGGTACCATTAGACAATTTTTAGTGAACGTAAGTAATATTTTATAGCTATGACCTGTTTAGTACCCTTGTCCACTAACTAATTTGGTATATTAAGTGACTTTTCTTAATTTTATGGCTCGACAACATACATTTTTTCATAGCAAAGGAAAGATCTGGGCGCGAAGGGGTTAATGAAGCCAACACAGTAATTTTGTCAGAAATTATGTTGCATTGGACAAAAACCACAAATTTCCACCATAATACCAAAACCACCACAATATAATTTTGAAAGAACATACTTTGGTCAGAATAATAAAAAAAAATATTTTGAAAAAAAATCTCTTATAACTGGATAACATAAGACACGATATACAAAAGAAAAGACATAACATTGATATTTACAGGGAAGCACTGCCTCCATCCATATGGAAGCCTCATGGTGTATGGTCAAACCTTCCAGTACACGATTACAAGGTGAGAAGTGATTGGGGTTAATTGGGGTTGGAAAGAAATTAGGGAGCTTTTGCCTCTCCAGGTTCATTCAAGTTCATTCAATAGATGATAACCACAATAGGGTTCTCCAAAGGGCACTTGGACAGCAAGTAGAATAGATCATGTAGAAACATAACATCACATGGGCCCTTCAGAGGACTATAGCTATTACAGACCCCAAACTTGAGGCCATGCTTTAAATTCATGGCAATAATCTATCACACAAAAATGTATTAGTAACTGATAAGCAAAACACCGCTACCTGAATGGCTCTCGAGGACAGTTCAGGACACAAAGAGTAGACAAGAGCAGTCAAGGCTGCCCGGCCTGAGATTCTTAAGGAAAACAAAAAGCCTCAAATAACTAAGAAATACAAAAATTAAACCTAATTTCTACGTAAACCTTCAACCTTCTTCTACAGCTCACCTTCAGAAGTGTGTATTTGGCTTCCTTCAACTTGGAACACTTGAAGTATGCACGGGCAAGATAGCCAAGAACTTCAACATTGGGGTATTTGAAGAACTTTTTCTGACAGTTCTCGTACTGGGAAGAAAAGAAATATAGAAACCAATTAAATCTAGGCAAGCTGTTTCCTTCCACAATATGACTACAAAGGCAACATATATTTATCTGAGAAAATCTACTCATGAAATTACTAACATAACTTTTAATGGTACTGAAACATATTTTCAGTGACTGATTTAAAACTCTATATATTTTTAAGATTTCAGTTTGTATTTGTGATCTAGATCAGATTGATTACTTAAAAATTTCAAGCGCTGGATAGAAATCATACAACTGTGATCTATACTACGGTATACGTATACTACTCTGCGGTACAGTGCAGTCAACCTGGGAGTTTATCCAAATGGGGTGCAGTCAGTTCGTACACAAGTTGTTTCGTACACAAGTAGATTCGTACACCAAAAAGTTGTTTCGTAGTCTATATGAAACCATAGTCGTTTCGTATACTCAGCTCAGAGTTCAACTTGACTACTAGAGTTACGAAACGACACCAGGTATGTACAAAAATGCTCAAAATCAGTGTACGAAACAACTAACAAAACCTGGGTACGAAAAAACTTGTGTACGAAACTCCCTGTAACCATCCAAATAGCCAGTCCCGTCACACCAGAAGTGGCACTGAGGGACTATTAGATAGATGTAAAAGGTAAAAAATATGGTGAATGTTTAGTGGCTTTTCTTTAACATCTGTTGCCTATTTATCACATTTGAGTAAGGCATAGGTCACCTCTGGTCCTGCGGCAAACACACACATAAAAGATGGCAGAATTGCTGACCTTCTGATCCTGCAGACAAAAATCCTGCAGATAAAAACTCACAGTTTACATTCTATAAGATGAACAGGATTTGCAGCATTTATGAGGACAAACCCTTATTGTTTCCATCCAGCCAGGGATTTGGTCTCAAGTCATCTTGATTGATAGCTAAGCATGCTATTCACTCCAACACCAGGCAACAAATTAATTCCAATACTAAGAATTAAGCCCAAACCTCATGGGTGAAAACCAGGCGGTATCCCCGCACCTCGCCATTATGTGTATCACAACAAAGATTTCAGAGGCAAACCACTAACCATCTGAATAGCATTGATGTACTGCCTTTGCTCAACATAGATGTGTGCAATATTCATCCACACATCACTGAACTCAGCGGTTGCCTCTCGCACCTGAGCAAAGATGTCTCTTGCCTCATTGATGTAGCCTTTGTGGGCCAGCACAGCACCTAGGGGAAGGGGACAAGGGACAATGTGGCCACATAAACTGCTGTTAAGTCCTTATAGTCCTAGTAAGTCCTTGCTGTCCATCCAGGACTGATCTATGCCTGACCTAACACTTCAAACAATCTACAAAACCAGGCTGGCAACAAATGTCTTTGTAGTGTATTCTTAAACAAATTTACTAAGCCATATAATCTTTACAAACACACACCTAAAATAAAGGATGATTGCCTGTGTCATCATAAACCTCCAACTACAGGATTATGATCAATAGATACTCTAATATCAGCACAATATGAGCATTGATGTGTGTGGTGTACATACCTATGCCATTAGCAGCCCATATGCTCCTTGGGTCCCCCCTCAGTACTGTCTTGTACATGGCAAGGGCACGGTCCTGGTGCTTGTTTTCCTTCTCCTTGTCCCGATGAGGCTGATGGAGTGTGGTCAGCCATACATTTCCCAAGGCAATGAGGGAGTAGGAGTCATTTGTGGTGCTGGGATTCTGTAACCAGATGAAAGTTACAGTTTACTTGAGCATTAAACTATCACTATTTGTGCCAGTTCATCATGCAAGGGAGACAGCAACAACTTGACATGGTAGGAGCAATACTTTATGAGGGCAACAAAAAACACACAATAAATGGTAATAGGAACCACTTTAAGCCTAACTGATCAAGTAGACTTTCATTATGCTATAGGCAGTAACTACCCTACCCATTTCTATATTTTATGATTAATATGAACTAAGAGTAAGTGATATCAATTAAATATCAAAAAGTAGTTGTTTCAGTAGGCACAAAAATCATTAACCCTTTCACGCCCAGATCTTTCCTTGCTATAAAAAAGTGTCTGTTGTTAGCCATAAAATTACGATAAGTAACTGAATATACCAAATTAGTTAGTCGACAAGGATACTAAACAGGTCATATCTATAAATATTGCATATATTCACTAAAAAATTGTGTAATGGTAGCCAAATTACAATGGAAATTACATTCTGGGCCTCAAGGGATTAAAATAAGTATATAAATACAAACAATTCTGAATTTCTTTATCCAAAAAAAATTGCTTTACAGTACTTTAAAAAATATGAGGCCCTCAAACCTACCTTAAGAATTCTCTCAAATTTCTTCTGGCCCGGACCCCACTCATTCTTTGCCAGGTGAAGGTTCCCCATGAGTGACCAGGCATCAGGGTGTTCGTTGTTCATGCGCAGGGCTTCCTTGTACCAATCTGACGCATCATAAATCTGTCCTCGGTCCCTGGCCATGCAGCCAAGACGAAGGTAACCTGTTTTGCGGGGAATAACTATCATTATACAGTAAAACCTCATATTCGGACTAATTGGGCCAAGGAGTGGTCCGAGTAATGCAAGGATCCGAATAATGTGGGGATTATATATGGGGGGATATGTAAAAAAATAATTCTAGGTGTATATATAGCTAGGAAATTTCGACCCTTAATAGTCTTTTTTTTTAACGAGGCAAAAAATCCTGACCCCTTGCTGCTTACTGCCTGATATTTGATGCCAGGAGAAGTTAATACTACGCTTCTTCTAAATTTCAGTTGTATTTTATCATAGTTAACCATATTATCAGGTAAACATAGGCATCATTTTAAACATGAGACCTTAAGATAGAATAGAATTTTTGCCTCGTTAAAAAAAATAGACTATAGTATCATCACCTGTTTCCTCACTAAACAAGGCAGGTACTCTGAGAAACACTAAATTACAGAAAGTACACAAACATTTCAAGGACAAATACATAAGGATAGTCAATGCGACAACAGCAAGACTAAGATCTGTCAAGAATGTTTTATAGCTGATTAGAAAGTAATAAACCAATGTTCAATCCAGCATTTATGATTATTTCACCAGTCAACATATCAGTGTAAGGTTGCCTATACAGTATTCATGACACCCCAAATAAACTAGGCCATAAAGGGTCGCACTGCCTCCATATGCTACGACACAACCCTGACAACAATTTAACCCCTTCACGCCCAGATATTTCCTTTGCTATAAAAAATTGTATGTTGTCAAGCCATAAAATTTCGAAAACTAACTGAATATACCAAATTATTTAGTCGACAAGGATACTATACAGGTCATATCTATAAAATATTGCTTATATTCCCTAAAAATTGTCTAATGGTACCCAAATTACAATAGAAATTACGTTCTGGGTCTCAAGGGGTTAAAAGTGAGTCATATCTACATCCCTTGAGACTGCCTACTATCCCAGCAAGTGAGTGACCCCTTCACTGACATGATGCTGTATTAAAATAAAACATTAAAAGGGTACGAGATGTGTGCTGAAAAACAAAATAAAAATACTTGCAGCTTGTATTGCAAAAAAAAAAGGACAAACAACCCGTCCTTCTTGAGGTGATGTACTAGCCCAGGTGCAACAAACAAGATAAATTTGCTTTAGAGTTTAAACCAAAAGCAATCCAACAGCCCAATGTGCCCTGAAAAACAAAACATTATCCTGTTCGTAGCTATTAAGAATGAGCAGAAATGCATTTATCAGCAGAAAAATCTGTAATTTAGCCTCGGATCAAGTAGACATGAATAACTAACTGCTGAAAATGTAAAGAGAATGCAAGAAGTTCATCATGAACACAAGAAGTATGTGGCCTGTCATAGAGATAATATGCAAAATTACGAGGGTAGGAAGATATGATACACTCATAGGCATAACAGACAATCAGAGACAGTAAATGGATCATACAAAGTGATGAATAAAAAAAATGAAGTACGGAGCAACATTGCTGGTGCTACAGTAAGCATATTTTTAAACTTTTGATAATGGAAAATGTCATGCATTGCTCATGCCTCAAGGAACCAAGTGTTTTGGCCGACGATGGAATAAATGACAAAAGGGATACTTTCATGAACTTACAATCAACATAATTAGGGTGATCCTGTAGGATTTCTTTGTAGAGCTTCTCAGCCTTGTCATACTGACAGAACATCTCATGCAAGCGGGAAGTGTTGTACTTAATAGTCACTGCGATGGCTGAGTAGTACTGGAGATCCTGCTCTTTTTCAGACTCACAGCGGTCCCAGGCCTCCTGGAAGTACTTGTGGGCCTCATCATAGTTCGCCAATCTGCAAAAAATGTTAAATGAAACGCCTTAGATAAAGTTTTGGTAGAAATAAGCCATTTGGCTAATCAACTGCAGTTTCTTGGCAAAACATGCAACCCAGCTTGACCTCAAAATCCAGAGAAGGCACCCAGACTATGACAGAAGGCACCCCAGACTATGAAGAAGGCACCCCAGACTATGACAGAAGGCACCCCAGACTATGATAGAAGGCACCCCAGACTATGGCAGAAGGCACCCCAGACTATGACAGAAGGCACCCCAGACTATGACAGAAGGCACCCCAGACTATGACAGAAGGCACCCCAGACTATGACAGAACGCACCCCAGACTATGACAGAAGGCACCCCAGACTATGGCAGAAGGCACCCCAGACTATGACAGAAGGCATCCCAGACTATGACAGAAGGCACCCCAGACTATGACAGAAGGCACCCCAGACTATGACAGAAGGCACCCAGACTATGACAGAACGCACCCCAGACTATGACAGAAGGCACCCCAGACTAGGGCAGAAGGCATCCCAGACTATGACAGAAGGCATCCAGACTATGACAGAAGGCACCCCAGACTATGACAGAAGGCACCCCAGACTATGACAGAAGGCACCCCAGACTATGGCAGTCTGAGTGTTTCATGGTAGTGTGCAGGAAGTGGCTGTCAAGACAACTCACACTGGAAGGCCAACAAAGTTTTCTATGATGCTTGGCTCAACATTGGAATGTGGATTCATTGCTTCGCATTGTTTTACGCTAATCCTCATAAGTCCAGGTTAACAAAATCAAGATGGGCTCAAAGCATGTGGTAAGAAGAGTTAGAAAAGGTGTTGTGTCGGAAAGATGACCTTGAGCCTGCTTGAACAGCGTGAAAAGGCTCATCACACTGTGCCCTGTCAGCTGTCTGATTTGCTTGGCAGTGCAATTTGCCTCCAGCAGGACAGGAATATAAGCCTTTCTAGTATAAAAATCATGCCTCAAGTCTTGTTGAATCATGCATAACAAAATGGGTGGCTCATTATTTTCTTGGCCCAGAATGCAAGAAGAGATAAATGTGGAGGCTAGGAGCATGCAGCCCCCCACACAATCTGGATGAGAATTACTGAGCAAGTACTGAGTAAAATAAATGACACTTAAGAAGTAAAGCTTTTCCCACAGATGTAGAAACACCTGAAATGTACTAAAAGAAGAGGAAAAAAGCAGCAAGAAGTGAGCATCAATTAATAAAAAACTTTATAAGAGATATATAAGGAGACAGGACCACACGAGTATAGCTCACGCCCTATATACCACAACTATACATAGGTAAATGAATATAAACACACACCTAAAATGAAGAGCAGCTATGTTATTGAGGATCTCTGGGGGGATGTCCATTTGTACGAGATCCTGCAGTAGCTTAGTGGCTTTGTGGTAGGCAGAGAGGGAGGCCTGCAGATCACTCCCTTCCAGGATCTGTGCCAACTCAATCCACGCCTCAACATCTTCACTGTATTGCTCGGTCACCTGGAGTCACAAGTGGCACATCGTTGGGTTGTTAATACCAAAGGCTTCTTTAGAATGCAACCAAAATACTACCATAAGATTTCTCAAATTCAAAGATGGTGATTTTATGTTTCCTTTGGGAGAAATTAATGCAATCTTGAGATGAGACGAGATTAACATTATATGCCTTTACTGGGTGGTTTTTTTTTTTTTCTCTCTCTCTCTCGTCTATTCTGTTAATTCTCTCTCGTCTATTTTGTTCATTCTCTCTCTCTCTCTCGTCAATTCTCTCGTCTATTTTGTTCACTCTCTCTCTCTCTCTCTCTCTCTCTCTCCATTGCATTATTAAAGTATTCAATCAAAAGAAATGAACATGAACTTACAATGAAAAACTAAACAAAGAAATCATACATTGAAATATTGGTTTTGGTAAATTCAAGTATCTGTGCATTGTGCAGTAACTTGCTATCAACACCATATCTAACCTGGCCATAGAAGAGTGGCTGGAATAAGATTATATATATATTTACAAATAAAACCTTGGCACATCCAGCTAAACAGGTCAATCAAAACCAAACAGCTAAACCCCTTCACGTCCAGATCTTTCCTTTGCTATAAAAAAATGTATGTTGTTAGCCATAAAATTACGAAAACTAACTGAATATACCAAATTAGTTAGTGGACAAGGATACTAAACAAGTCATATCTATAAAATCTTGCTTAGTCACTAAAAATCGTCTAATGGTACCCAAATTACAATGGAAATTACGTTCTGGGTCTCAAGGGGTTGAATAGAGATGCTATTGCACGTGCATGCATTAACTGATTTCAATTTCAGATAACAATTCCTTTTTAGATAACAAACCCTTTTCAGATGCTGCTTGGCGAGGTCTCTCTTGCTCTGGGATGTGGAGCTGGCGTACAGAGACCCGAGAATCTTCATAGTCTCATAGTTTCCTGGCTGTGCTTTCAGTACTTTCTCAAAGCACTGTGCTGCCTGATGAAATATGACAATTAAATTTTTTTTCAGCAGATTCGAAGACTGAAGACATGTATTGCAGGAATGTTGTGAAAAATGATAAGAATTAATCTAATTGTAAAGAAAATTTAATAAAACTGAAAAATAACACCTTAAAAGAAATATATATATATGTGACTGAAAGGAGTGATTGTGCAAATATTTCAACCGATCTGTAAAATCTTAAGTTTAAACAAGAACTTTTGGTTTGTAAAATTTCATCTTTTTTACAATTTCAAATATCAGATTTAAGGAGCAGGACATTGTCTTTCCTATATGCCTCACTTGCCTAGAAGAAAGAAACATTGTAAAAAAAATAATGACGGACAAACAATTACATTTGTTGGAAAAATAGTGGTCAGAAAATAAGATAATATCTGATAAAAGAATCATACAAAATTGGAGAAACATGCATCCATTTACAATATCAAATACATCCAAAAATCTACATTTATATCTTCAAATTGGAGAATCTAGTCTATGGAAGGTCAGGTTGAATTTTTTGTATTTGTATTGCAATAAATAACCTTTCATTATTCTACTATTATAATAGTTCTCATGTTGGTCATGAACTGCATTACAAAACCACACGAGACACACTAACACTGTGCTTCCAGTTTGCATTCTTGAACTCATGCGTTACAAGAATACACAATAAAAACCAGGTACAAGCTATAATAAACCAATAAACTCATAAAATAATTATAACTCACATTTTCCGTGTCTCCTCTGTTAATATACATCTGTCCCAGTCCATAGTGAGGGAGCACAAAGTTAGAAGCAGCGTACTGAGTGGCCTGGTAATAGTACTGGAATGCCTGGGCATAATCCTCCTGTACATGGAATGCTCGAGCCATCTGATAGCAGGACTCGGCTCTCATTGACTCATTCTCAGTGTTGTGGAAAGCATGGAGGCCAAGATGCTGCACTTTTTGGAAGTCCTGCAAGTCAAAAAGAAGGTTATATTCTATCTCCATATGCAGATACTTCTTTATTTCTTCTTTTCATATAACTTCAAAACACATTTCCTGGCCTGACAATACTTTTTTTACTATTAGCAAATACCTGTTTGAAGAAGAAGTGGTTCCCCAGGTGATTCAGCACCATAGGATTTGTTGAGTCAATGTTGTAAGCCTTGGACAACATCTGAACCCCTCGACGGATGTTTTCAGGTTTCTTCTCGTTGAGCTCCAATACGGCAAGCCCCACAAGAGCTCCCACACACATACTATCCAGCTCCAGAGCTCGTTCAAAGGCCAGGCGAGCTTTCTCCTGGTTGCCAAGCTTCATAAAGCAGTGGCCCATACCCAGCCGGACAGCAGCAGGGCAATTGGGGTTGGTTCGCAAGGCTTTCTTGTAAAATGCCAATGCACCACGATAATCCTATTGAGAAAGAACGTATTTACAATACAAGTATACCCTATGTACAGTACTATATGCACTTTGTTACTATGTGCTCTAATATACTCATGCCATGTGCCTTTATTATATATTTTTTGCTCTAGTACTTAAAGTAATTGTCCAGACCCATTTTTTTTTTGCCTAATTATATTGAATGTACATTCAAAACACCTAATCCACCAAAAATAATTGATTTCCAGGCCTTATTTCCGTAAAAACACGACTTTTGTAAAAAGCGCGCGAAAAAAAAAATCTTCCCTCCAACAGGGCTACGACTGTTATTGATGACGTCAGAACAGGGTCGCCCGCAGACACTCTGTCTGACACCTGTCGGCAAATGTTATGATGAGCGATTGTACTTCGGTGTCAGACAGTGAATCTGTCGCTGTGACCGACACTCTTCCCATACACACGCCTGCACACACGCCTGCGCACCAACACCCTTCCTGCACACACACACACAACACACACGTGTGTGGAGGGCGTGTGTGCAGGCGTGTGTGCAGGCGTATGTGTAAGAAGGGTGTCGGTGTGCAGACGTGTGTGCAGGCGTGTGTGTGGGAAGGGTGTCGGTGTGCAGGCCTGTGTGTGGGAAGGAAGCGTGTGTGTGGGAAGGAGGCGTGTGTGTGGGAAGGAGGCGTGTGTGCAGGCAGGTGTGTGTGCAGGCGTCTGTGTGGGAAGGGTGTCGGTGTGCAGGCGTGTGTGTGGGAAGGAAGCGTGTCTGCAGGCGTGTGTGTGGGAAGGAGGCGTGTGTGTGGGAAGGAGGCGTGGGTAAAACTTTGGAAGAAGTCCTTCACCCCTATCTTTTTTTTCTTCCCCCTATAGCCAACAAGCCTGGGGAACTGGCGGGAATACGGGGTTTTTGGGTGGGGGAAGCAAATATAAGTGATTTATGGCTCCCAAAAAAAATCATCAAAGTCACTATATGTAAAAATCTAACCTAACATAACCTTAACCACAAAGTATACCTAACCTAACCTTAACCACAAAGTATACCTAACCTAACCTTAACCACAAAGTATACCTAACCTAACCTATCCTAACCTTAACCACAAAGTATACCTAACCTAACCTAACGTAACCTTAACCACAAAGTATACCTAACCTAACCTATCCTAACCTTAACCACAAAGTATACCTAACCTAACCTAACCTTAACCACAAAGTATACCTAACCTAACCTAACCTAACCTTAACCACAAAGTATACCTAACCTAACCTAACCTTAACCACAAAGTATACCTAACCTAACCTTAACCCCAAAGTATACCTAACCTAACCTAACCTTAACCACAAAGTATACCTAACCTAACCTAACCTAACCTTACCACAAAGTATACCTAACCTAACCTACCTTAACCACAAAGTATACCTAACCTAACCTTAACCACAAAGTATACCTAACCTAACCTAACCTTAACCACAAAGTATACCTAACCTAACCTTAACCACAAAGTATACCTAACCTAACCTAACCT
>JACEEZ010000091.1:69400-154400 GCA_016584305.1 Chionoecetes opilio | reverse complement strand
CTATACGTAGAGCTCTTGTCACCCTACACTACTCATTTTTCCCTATACGTAGAGCTCTTGTCACCCTACACTACTCATTTTTCCCTATACGTAGAGCTCTTGTCACCCTACACTACTCATTTTTCCCTATACGTAGAGCTCTTGTCACCCTACACTACTCATTTTTCCCTATACGTAGAGCTCTTGTCACCCTACACTACTCATTTTTCCCTATACGTAGAGCTCGTCACCCTACACTACTCATTTTCCCTATACGTAGAGCTCTTGTCACCCTACACTACTCATTTTTCCCTATACGTAGAGCTCGTCACCCTACACTACTCATTTTTCCCTATACGTAGAGCTCTTGTCACCCTACACTACTCATTTTTCCCTATACGTAGAGCTCTTGTCACCCTACACTACTCATTTTTCCCTATACGTAGAGCTCTTGTCACCCTACACTACTCATTTTTCCCTATACGTAGAGCTCTTGTCACCCTACACCAGTGTTCTTCAAACTTTTTTCATCGCGACCCAGTTTGATTTTATGCATTACATTTACGACCATATTATACGTCTGTAGCTGCTTTCTCTTTCCGATGTGATTTTTTTTTTACAATTACATACATACATACATATGCATATAAATCTGCATACATATATACATACATACATGCATCTATGTATTCAAAATAATTGCATATGTTTGAGTGTGCCAATGTAAATTTTATCTATTAAAAGTATTTTTTTTAAATATGTAGAAGTGCTCTGTAAATTGTAACTACGTAAGTAGAGAAAAATAGTATTAATTGATTGACAAGTGAAAATTATGCGTACAAGTCCTGCCTTCTCCCATCAGCATTCTCTCTCTCTCTCTCTCTCTTATTAATGCATTTCACATATTGATTATATAATCAGTTTACGATGTGGCGACCCACTGAACAAAGGCTTGCGACCCGTACTTTGAAGAACCCTGCCCTACACTACTCATTTTTCCCTATACGTAGAGCTCTTGTGCCCCTACACTACTCTTTTTTCCCTATACGTAGAGCTCGTCACCCTACACTACTCCTTTTTCCCTATACGTAGAGCTCTTGTGCCCCTACACTACTCCTTTTTCCCTATACGTAGAGCTCTTGTGCCCCTACACTACTCATTTTTCCCTATACGTAGAGCTCTTGTGCCCCTACACTACTCATTTTTCCCTATACGTAGAGCTCTTGTGCCCCTACACTACTCATTTTTCCCTATACGTAGAGCTCGTCACCCTACACTACTCCTTTTTCCCTATACGTAGAGCTCGTGCCCCTACACTACTCATTTTTCCCTATACGTAGAGCTCTTGTCACCCTACACTACTCCTTTTTCCCTATACGTAGAGCTCGTGCCCCTACACTACTCATTTTTCCCTATACGTAGAGCTCTTGTCACCCTACACTACTCCTTTTTCCCTATACGTAGAGCTCGTGCCCTACACTACTCATTTTCCCTATACGTAGAGCTCTTGTCACCCTACACTACTCCTTTTTCCCTATACGTAGAGCTCGTGCCCCTACACTACTCATTTTTCCCTATACGTAGAGCTCTTGTCACGCTACACTACTAATTTTTCCTCATACGTAGAGCTCTTGTGCCCCTACACTATTCATTTTTCCCTATACATAGAGTTCTTGTCACCCTACACTTACTCATTTTTCCTCATACGTAGAGCATTCTATCCTCACACAAGTAGAGAATATTGATAATCACCTCACTCCCTCACTCAATAAATAACAAATGGATAGGCAAAGTAATGACACATGGAAGAGTACAGGTTTGTTCCCTTGGTCTGTCCCCACCTGGTCTTTCTCAGACTCCCGGTATATGGAGTTGGCATCCGTGCGGCTCGACTCAAGGATGCGTACGAAGTCATCTTCATTCTTCTGTTTGTAGTATTCAACCTAGAAATAATATTGAGGAATCCATTAGGCAGGAAACTAAACAAATTTAATGAATTTTCTGCAAGAAGTTCTGGCTGAAACTGACAATTATTATTACATACTTGCCTTTTGCTTCACCTTGCCTTCTCTTCTACAGTGTTGATTTTTTCATAATTCAGTGATGCTCACCCAGCCATCCAATCACAGCACAAGTAGGCAGCAGAACTATGTCACAGCCACACACACCACAATATACGTGCTAATGTTGGGGAAGTGGTTAGCGCCTGGAAGTGGCAAGTTCGGTGGACAGAGTTTGAATCCCGCCAGATGCCAAAAACCTTTAACAACTGCCGAGTGGCTTAAGATCACTCACATGCACTGCCCATTAACTCTACCTTCGATTGCGAGTGCATCGGAGAACGCAGGAGGGCACCATGAGCCTCTAATCACAGGCGTCACTATAAAATGCGCCACCACAGGAGAGCCAACCACCATAGCCCTCAGGTGAACCTCCAGGACCTAACATCTGACCCCTGGAGGTCACTGTCTATAGGCACTACAGGCCCAAATGTATTAAAACAAAATACTGATGATAATAATAATAATAATACTTAACAATAAATCAAGTCATGTCAACAATTCCTTAAAAAGAATAATGTACTCACAGCAAGGTCCACCCAGTAGTTAAGAGGAACTTTTTCATTGGTGAGGATTCCCAGTACTTCTTCACCTTCAGGGAGCTGAGCCAAGTCCAGCTCAATCACCTGCAAAACAAAAATAATAAATTAATACAAATAAATGAATTAATTAATATAAGTAAACATACTACTGTACCTTAACTAATGGGTTAGGGGCATTGGATGCCCATCCTCCCATTGACAAAACCACACCCTCGAGGCCTATGACCTGCATAGTCCGTCAGCGCCAACTTATATGGGCATGTGGCACGTTAACCTGAAATTGATCCTTCCCATCGGGTTGTATCTGTAAGAGACAATCCGGCGTGGAGGAGGCCAAGGGGGCACCCACAAGGCTCGTGGCTGGGGCAAGTTGATGTTTCCTGTCGAGAGTTGCTTGGTATGGGAAGGGAGCCTGCATGGGGACTCACGCGTGGTGACCCCCGGGAGTGGCGTCGTAGGGTGGGCGAGGCGACGCGCCCCTCGGCGTATGCCCCTAATGATTTATTGATTGATTGATTGATGATAGTAAATAATGCATATAATGTGCAATTGCGTTCAGCCAATCAGGTACAAGGGGGCGTGGCCTCCTTAGTGCATTTTGACCAACTTCAACACAATAGACTATAGTCGTATTTGGCATGAAGTTATCTTTGTCAGTCACTGGCAAAATGAAATCATTATCATCATTAACTTAAATTTGCAATATCTTTCATATTCAAAGCATTCTAAACTATATTTGAAATATTCCTCATCTGCAACCACTGGTGTCATTATGATGGAGTCACCAATCATGTAATGGTGGGCTGTTCCTCCTATAACAGCCCAACCTGCCTCATTAGGGAGCCTCGCAATATTGATTCCTTACATAATGCCACTGTTACCTTCATTATTACCTAACTTTTAACTATTAATTTCCAAAAGTAACTGATTAGACACTTACAATAAAAAACATAGGTACATCTAAAAAAAAATCATAAGATACTAATGTAAAAGAATATTATGCAATATAATAGTTTCAGTTGTATGACTCTACTCTCTAGTCAAGAGGGATAGTGTTGTCTCTAATAAAGATCTAGGTTATGTACTTGACGAAAAACTAAGATTTCAACAGTATAGCCTATAGTACGTACTAATATCCCTGACACCAGTAGTATGGTAGTAGAGCTATTAATTTACTCAAGCCCACTGTTTGTCGATCTATGTTCATACCATCCCTACTCTTTACTGACATATGTCTATATACTTTGCCTCTCCTGTCTGGAATACAACATTCTTGGGTGATCAACAGCTTCCTGACTTAATTTATTATCAATTGACTCAGCTGATCACTGGTCTTTCTCAGATATATATTGCCAATAGGTTGAGATTGAGAAACTATTTTTCCTTGATCAATGGAAGATCTGATCTTATAAGACATAGGTACCATGCTTTTTCTACCATAAAACCTAATTCGTAATTAGTTTTCTCTGCCTCTTTACCCTGGACCCAATGGTTAAAAACTCATGATTATTTTATTGCATACCCAAACTGAAGGGAAAATTGGGTGCACCAAAAAAAATGTATTAAGACAAAAATTTATAAATTCCCCAACACTGCAAAAGTGGTGCAGATTACTCATAATGCATAAAACTTATGAATTTGTGCTGATAAGAAATGGAAACAGTGAAATGTGTAGCCCGCCTCCCCCTCTTTCTCCTCCCTCTTCCCTGTGGCTAACAAAATGTTACATGGATAAAATTCAAGAGTCCTTTCCCGCCCTAATTAGTTTTTTTTCTCCAGACTTTCACAGATCATTTCAGATACCTCTAAAACGTTATTATAAAGTTGGGGATATGCTCCCTCTCCCCTTAAACGACCCCCCTAAAAATATTACTAATCTAACCTCATTACAACCTAACCTCACCAATAACCTCCTAGCAAGACCCCCTCCAAAAAATTACAAACCCAACCTCAATATAACCTAATCTAGCCAGGTCAATTCTATACTAGTCTGTAAGTATTTTCTTTATTGCCAGTGTTTTTCCTCCATTTGATAGTTTTTTTTAGTACATTTGAGTGTTTTAAGGCCTCATTTGTTGTGCAAATGAATAATAACCATAATTGTGACCACGACAATCTTGATCCCCCGACAGTGGGGAGGGATTGAAGATCAGGAAAAATGTGGATAAAATGTGAATAAATGAAGAAAAATAGGTGAATAGAACCTAACCTAACTACAAAAAACACTAATAAGAGCGGTAAAGGACTCTAGAATTTAATCATATTTTTACCTATAATGTGGGTTAAAATTTTCTAAATTCTTTTATTGGTATAATTTCAGTATTGGGCAGTAAAAAATAACAAATTTATCTTACATCTTCGTGTAGATCTTTTCATTCTGCGCACTTTGAATCTCAATTTCCCATGATACAATTGAATAATAATGGCGATAAATAAAATAGTCTAAAATATAGTTTTAATCTAGTTAAAATCTAGGAAATAGTTATTTCAGCCAGAAACTGTTGTTAGGTGCTAAAATTCTAGAGTCCTTTCCCACCCTTATTAGTGGGTATTTTTCCTCCAGACCTTCACAGATCCCTTCAGATACCTCTAATACGTAATTATAAAGTGGGGGAGAGATGTCCCCTCCAACCCCCCCTCCCCTGGACCCCCAAAATAATTTTACTAACCTAACCTCACCTAACCTTACCAACAATAACCTCCTAGTGAGATCAAAGGGCAGGAAAGGACTCTAGAATGTTACCAGGTTAGGAATTGAGGTTAGGTTAGTAATTATTGGGGACTCTATTATGTTATCAGGTTAGGAATTGAGGTTAGGTTAGTAATTATTGGAGACTCTTGAATGTTACCAGGTTAGGAATTGAGGTTAGGTTAGTAATTATTGGAGACTCTATTATGTTACCAGGTTAGGAATTGAGGTTAGGTTAGTAATTATTGGGTGGGGGGAGGTCTCGCTAGGTTAGTTTAGGAAAGGTTAAAGTGAGGTTGGATTAGTAATATTAACCATATTCTATTTTTGAGAGGTCCTGGGGGGTCGTTTAGTGGGGTAGGGGGGTGATTGGGGCATCTCTCCCCCACTTTAGAGGTATCTGAAGGGATCTGTGAGGGTCTGGAGGAAAAATACCCACTAATAAGGGCGGGAAAGGAAAGGAATTTTACCAACAAAGTTTCGGCCTCGAAATCAGTGGTGCCCAATAACGAAAATTTACCATAATATTTTCCTTATTTTCTTTTCTTAATTCTGTCCATTCATCATCAAACATAAACCGCACAGAGTAAAATAATATATGTTCATAACTCTGTTTCTATTATTTTGGTAATAATGGACGAGGACTTCGCAGTAGTTTTCAGAGACACCGACTAATTTTTCCTGACCTACAATAGGTGCTTTTTGTAATGGAGATACCATATATGTGCCATTATAACCATTATTTTTGGTAAATTTCTAGTGTTTGCCCATACTCTCCCACTTCCCCCAAACAAGTTTGGGGACCTGTAGGAATGCGGGGTTTTCGGGTGGGGAACAAATAATGCATCGGAAACACGTAATTTAAGAGTTGTGTAGGGGGGGTAAAATTCCCTAGATCTAGGGTAATTTCCTTATATCTAGAGAAATTTGCCGAACCAAAATTAACCTAACCTAGCAGGGGACTTGACCCACCGATAACATAACATAACCAAATCTAACCTAACGTACCCAAATATAACCTACCCTAACCTAACCAAACCAAATCTAACCTAACCTAAACAAATCTAACCTAACCTCCTAGCGGGGGGTTGGGGGGGTTCGACACTGGTCATCATTCTGTGAGGATCGTCAGGTTCACACGTTTCTGGACTCAGAAGAAATCCAATGAATTTTCCCTAGATCTAGGTAATTTTTTCAACACCCCCCCTAACTCAAAAACTATGTGGTTGTGACGCATATTTTGTACCCAAGCCAAATATCCCGCATTCCCCCAGGTCCCCAAGCTTGTTTTGTGGGAGAGGGGGAGTATGGGCAAACACTAGAATAATACCTTATTTTTTATTACCATTTTCACAAGTGAGGAAACAAAACATGGGTCGGGGGGAAGAGGCCTTGAGTCCCTACATTTGAGGTTCAGGATACAAGAGGCTTCATAGACACAGTACCAGGAAGAAACAAAGTACAGATAGGGAGAATAGAGCCTAAAAAGTACATTCAAGGGTGGATGGGGACTTCTGGGAACACACAAGCAAGGACTGACTGAAGCCTCTACACACGGCTACACACACAGCTTTTTTTTTAGCTTCAATGGGCTTCCCGAACATACTAGCTCTCACCTCATCGCTATCCCGCAGCGGTATTTCTATGCAGCCGGACATCCTGGCGGCTCAGAATAAGGCCCACCAACGTAGAACAGCACCAAGCACTCAGCACTCACAAAGACCACCACCACCACCACCTCACTTAGCTCGCTAGTAGCTCCTGTTAAAGTGACGCAAACTTTTCTTCCACCGAAAATCTGGCAACTTTGTAACGTCACGTATAAGTTGCTATGACGTGTTTTTATAAATTGATTGATTTAATGCCAAAAAAAGGTGAATGTGCCAGACATCAGAGGTCATATGGCACTATGGCAAAGCATAAAAAAGGGGAGGGATTAAAGAAAAATAGCGAAACGGTGCGGGGTGTTTTTATAAAGTACCTACCCTGTAGCCTACCGCGGATCTTAATTAAATCTTTTTATTCATATATCACGTTTATAAGAACTTTAGGTCACTCATTGGGAATTAACTATGGAATTAGTAGGTAGGTACCGTAGATAACAGTCAAGTCGCCAGGACAACTTTTTTTTCTGTTTATAGACGTGTGGTGGCGTTAATATTTATATTTCTACATCCATGATTTCAGGAAAGTTAGAAGGGGCTATCTGGAGAGTCTGTGTCATTTTGTGTCTTCATCTGTGTCATATTATGGCTATAAATGAACAAATTACAAAAATATCTACAAACAGTCAAGTCGCCATCTAGTGTTTATTTACTGAGTGTCGTACCGCTGTCGTCGTCGCCCGAAAAATAAACGAGTAGTGAAATTTGAAACCGTATATACTTGCAGCTACAAAGCATAAAACAACGCTGAAACAGGGTAGATTATACAGTCATGATATAAACTACTGTGTATCATGCATCTTCAGTGGCACAGACAAATCAGTAGTAATGCTTTAATTCGTAATATATGGCGCCTGGCGACATGACTACAGGTGGCGACTTGACTGTTATCTACGGTAGGTATAATGGTTGGATATGTCTTTTGGAATTGGTGAAACCGAGATGGTTTAGGAATGAAGATTACAGTATCTGGTAACAAATTTTGACTTTTTCCGAAGATTTTCGTCTAAAGCCCCGTCCACACCTTTTTTCTCACCACCTTCTTCTTCTTTCTAGGTGGGGAGCTAAACCACGGTTTTCAGTCGCAGTTCAAAGCCTATTTTCCGGCTGGCTCCCTGAGGGCTTGTAGGATTAGGCCCTAACTCTCTGCTCTTTTTACCCAAGCCTTTTCTAGAAATACTTTAACCCCTTCAATGATTCTTCTATTGGTGTCCTGTACCCACCGTCGGCGCTTGCCGTCGAACAATGTTCGTCACTCAAAAGTGGCAGTGTGGACACGATGCCGACGAGCAAAATTTAACCGTCGGCGCTGCCCGCCAACATTCGGCAGGTTTAATATTGGGCGGGCATGCCCGTCACTCACGGGTCAGCGCCAAACACATGCTTCAAGTTATCGGCAGTTTTCACTATCTAGATATGTTTGCATTGCTAAGTATCGTATACCATCAGAACCAAGAAAGTCAGCTGATTACGAGTATGTGATCAAAAATGAAATGGGAGAAATGGTCGGGAAATTGCAGCGAGTTGAAGACAAAAAAGTGAGAAAAATGTTTATACACTATTTCTTTTTGCTATATTTTTTAGAATACACAAAAAGGTTTTCGTATATTTTTCTTGCTTATGATATGCAGAAATGTGTCATGAAGATGATAGTTGGGTCAGTTTTTCTAAACCTCCTGTGGTTATTTCATAATTTCGAGTGAGAGTACACGATATGCAGAAAACATGACTCTCACTTTGAAATCAGGAAGCGCGCTGACCACCGAACAAAACCGTTCGTGTGGACACAACCCTGGCAACGGCGCTTGCCGTCGGCAAGCACCGACGGGAAGCGCCGACGGTGGTGAGTGGTAGTGTGGACGGGGCTTAAGATCAACAGTTCAGTTTACTTCTACCTCATCCATAAACAATAATTCTTTTGACTTCAAAGGTCCCACGATTGCAAACGATCAGGATTAATTATCACTTATTTTTAATAGTGAAACATAACTATTATTCGTACGGTAGCTGTCGAAGTAGATATACGTGTCAAGTCGTCGTTGCTGGCTGCATTTGTTACAGATGGCATCAAAAAGTTGTAAGCATCCAGCAGACACATTTTGCTATGTATGTGGCGAATTTATCAAGACAAGAGCCAAAAAGTACTCTGTGGCAACATCTTCTAAAATGTGTGAGGCCTACAAATTAAGGCATACTTCGGCATGCCTGTCGGAGATCAAGACAAAGTGTGGGCACCTCATTTCACCTGCGAATTCTGCAAAAGAACTCTAGAAGGTAAGATGGAAAGTTTTGCTTGTTTGGATAGTGGAATTTTTAAGTGTAAAAGTTTTAATTTATTTTTAATTTAAATTTTTTAAACCAGTTATTGAAAAAAGTATATATTAAATGAGTTTCAACAATCATGCATTAGTTATGAGTAAAATATATTAAAATTTTTAGATTCACAATTTTATTTTGCTCTTTTGCAGGATGGTCAGAGGGGAAAATAGAGCCATGAAATTCGCAATCCCACGAATTTGGAGGGAAGCAACTGACCACTCTGCATGGTGGACCCTTCCAAACGTCGAGGTGGCAAGAATGCGCCTGCTATCATATATCCAGACCTTCCGTCATCCATCGCCCCAGTGCCACACTGCCCTGAGCTCCCCGTACCCACTCCTCAAAAGAGAGAGCAGCCGTCTTCAGAAGAGAGCAGCAAATCAGAAGAGGATGAAGTCGTTGATCCAGATTACAGAGGTGTAGCTGAGGAGAGAAACCCGTACTTCCCCAAACAAAAAGACCTCAACGACTTAATTGATCAGGGGACAGGGACCTTGCTCTCACAAAGTCCAATGCCGAGCTTTTGACGTCGAGACTCCACAGCAGTCCAACTTGTTAGATGAAAGTGTGCATGTCGCAAATTATAGATGGTTTACCTAGGAATGATAAAGCTGTGATGGTTTAGGAATGGTGAAGCTGAGATGGTTTAGTAGGAATGAAGCTGAGATGGTTTAGTAGGAATGAAGCTGTGATGGTTTAGGAATGGTGAAGCTGAGATGGTTTAGTAGGAATGAAGCTGAGATGGTTTAGTAGGAATGAAGCTGAGATGGTTTAGTAGGAATAAAGCTGAGATGGTTTAGTAGGAATGAAGCTGAGATGGTTTAGTAGGAATAAAGCTGAGATGGTTTAGTAGGAATGAAGCTGATATGGTTTAGTAGGAATGAAGCTGAGATGGTTTAGTAGGAATGAAGCCGAGATGGTTTAGTAGGAATGAAGCGGAAATGGTTTAGTAGGAATGAAGCGGAGATGGTTTAGTAGGAATGAAGCTGAGATGGTTTAGTAGGAATGAAGCGGAGATGGTTTAGTAGGAATGAAGCTGAGATGGTTTTAGGAATAAAGCTGAGATGGTTTAATAATGAAGTTAAATGGTTTAGGAATGATGCTAAGATAGTTTAGGAATGGAAAGGGTGGATGAGAGCGAGACAAGGGTGATAACTTGATAAGTAATTATATGAATGCATATTCTTTTGATTGGGATGGTAGGAAGGAGTAACAGTTGATGCTGGAAGTGTGTGGGAACCCCTTATAACATATGGTTAGACTGAGTAGCCCTACTGCAAACCACATAATCATGCGCATAAACCTTAATGGCCATGACAGACATGGTGCGTGGTGTTGGGGTAATCTTAACTCACTTCTCATTGCTGGTAGGATCATTCCATATTAGGATTTATCAAGCTTCATATTATAGTTTCCCATTGTGGAGCAATCTTCCTCTAGCCTGTCCAGATGAAATAAGTTTCAGTATAAGTGTTGCACTCAATTTAATGTAGCTACCTACCTACCTAAGTACTTGTGCTGAAAATATTTTCGAAATTGATTCATAATACAATCTAGGTACTTGATTAAAATTGTGGAATAAAAGCGTAGATATGACCTTATCTTGTCACTATCAAATGATAATCTACAGTAGAGTAAATTATGTGTACGTACCTATAACTTAGTGGGAGAGTGTGTTTGCCTCTTTAAAGATGCAATGCATCTACAAACTTTTAAGTTAATGATAACAACCCCCAACGTTGGAAATAAGGCTCGAAAGTTTGGCTTGCTGGAAAGAAAAAAAAATACACCAAAATGTATTTTGTAGTACGTATTGTATTGCAAGCTAATCTAGTTCTGTGATTTCATACTGCTTATCAAACTTGATTGCTAAAAAAATAAAAAAATAATGATAGCTAGGTAGGTAATTGTACAAATATTTTATGGCAAATAATTATGATCGATGTTCCACATTACGGTCAGTTCATACCATCTCAGTCAGCCTTACTGAAGTAGCCTACCTTGAAGTAGGTGATGGGTGAAGACTACCGACACATTTGAATACTTGTCAAAATATTGTTCATGTACAAAGATACTACATACTACGCGACTACGGAGTAGTTCAGGATGACGTACGCCTTACACCCCCCTCCCCCTTCACACACACAGCTGAGCTATCTAATACTTAGTTTGTAACCAGCATTCCATCTCCACATAAGACATGCCAAGTGGCCTGTAGAGGGATGGGTCAAGTAGCTCTATATTCCTGGCTGCTCTACTCAGCCCTCTCATTCAGATCACGTGCATACAACTTCAGATCCACTATACAAGGTTTGACACTGGATGGAATTCACGGTTGATGTCTCATGTTTAATGTTCTCATATTTGGTGGTACACATTACAGTGTAACATTTTGAGTCTTTGGAATTAAAACACATACTGTCTCTCATATAATTTATGAGAGACTACAGGCTAGAGTTATCAGTGGTAGTCAACTGTGACTAATTGAAATTAAAAGTTGATATATCCTTCAACAATACCAGACTCAGGTACAACTCTTGCAGTGTTTTGGAACACTGAAAGAAAAATTATACTCCACTACATACTGCATATTCTGCCATGAGGTCTAACAGTGTCATATAAAACTGAAGAAAAAGAAGACAAAAAATTGCCCTCAGGAGATGAGGCATTGGAAGGGCCCCAACTCCCTCCCCAGTGCCTTCTGCCTCTGCCCCAGCACTGGTGATCCTGGCTGGTGCTGGGCTGGTGAGGCCAGTGACTGCTCTCCTACGAGTACAATGCCCATTATGCTTCACTAGCCCCCAAACAGTGCTGACAGCAGCTTGAAAACACTAGCATACATAAATGGTAAAGAATTTGTGCTTAAGAAAATAAAATTATTACAATAATAAAAAAGAATTGTAAAGTGAAATGAGATGCTTTAACAATGCCCTGACCTTCCTTCGCTTAATAAACACAATGTTATTATCACATATCGCATAGGTATAATATATATATAATATGCACATACCTACATGTACCTTACAATGCATATGAATAAGCTAAATCATTATCTTCACTCAATCCAGAATATACTTTGTAAAACCTTTGCTAAAAATATAACCTTTGTCCTCTGTCTTTAGCAGATACACATACATTTATACACTGCACTCCACCTCATGAATGTACTAATACGTGAAGATGCAACAGCATACGACAGAAGTAAATGACATGCACTTATTCGCACTCTTTCTAGCTGTCTATAAGAATCCCTTGAGGGACTGGTTTAGCGCCTGGACATATGCCTCGTGAAGCTGTCTCACAAAGTCGTCCTTTTTGAGAAGTAAGGTGAAAGCCTGGACAAGCTGCTCCTGCGTAAGAGGTGTCACCTGTGAGGGGCAGCCCAGCAGTCCATCGTGCAGTGATTCCTGGGAACCATTGAGTGGCCGCACGTCCACTGCAGCAGTTGAGTTGGAGATGAGGAGGTCAGCAAAGGTGCGGGTTCCAGGAGATTCTACCGGGGGCGTGCCAGAGACAGGTTGATCTGAAGTGCGAGATGAGGTGAACACTTGCGGAGAAAGCAGTGAGGGTTCTGAGTGCGGCAGCTGATGGGCATAGGGCTGTTTTTGCTGCTGCTGTTGATGTACAACTGCAGAGGCCTCCTCCTCCCTCGTGTGGCTAGACATTTTGAGGTTGTCCTTAAAGCGGCCTTCTAGTTCCTGTAGAGAAATAGGTGCTCCAGTGGGCACACTGGAAGAGAGGGAGGAGGCATGGCTCTGAGGCCCAGCACCCGGGATAGGCACAGGATTTGTGACCCCAACTCCTGGCTGGCCCTGTACAGCAGCTCCAGCAGGCAATTGCACCATGGCTTGACCCCCAACTGCAGCTGCTCCTTGGAACAATTGTTGCAATACCGGGTTCGTACCTGGGGAGGATGCATTGGCTGTTGAGACTGGTGGTGCAGCAGAGCCAGAGGGAGAGTGTAGGCCAGCTCCTCCAAGGCCACCCATACCCCCTCCAGCCTGGGCCACAGACACCTTGGCAAAGAAATCTGCCACAGTGTTCTGCTCTCCTGCCTGCACTCTTAGGGGCGCTGGCTTCACCAGGTCGCTGTTGGTGCTGGTGGCAGTGTTGACAATGCTGCGTGGCTCCTGACGTTTGCTCTCAAATTCTCCATGAGCTCGAGACAGCATGCTCATGATGTCCCCGCCCGGAGCCCCAGCCACTGCCACCGCTGGGTCCGCTAGTATGTTGGGAGCTGGCTGAGGGGCAGGCTGAGGCTCTCCCTTCACGTGCTCCTGGATGGCATTGGCAATACGTTGCACGTCTTCCCCGTCAGAAAACCAAATTCCATAAATAACACCTTTAGCATTCCGAAAGAGAAGGTATGGCGGCTTGACCTGAATGTCACAAGATGAAGAGAGTGGCTCTATAAAGTTTGATTTGTTGAGCCTGTTGATAATGGTGACCATGTGGTGGGGCGGTGCCAGCCTTGAGTACACCATCAGGGTGCCCTCCACCTCAGTCTTGGCCCAGGACTCGCCCCCCTGCTCATAGGAATACAGGGCCGTGCGATTGGCGCTGTCCATGATCTGCATCACGTGCGGGTCTATCCTCCGCACCGAGTTTAGGCGGATTGCATCCCGATTTTGGTCCATGTCTGTGAACAGAAGATACATTTATTGGATTACATTTAAGTAGATCTCAACATATTCATCTTGTCTAAGATATGGAAACAAATGGAAAACCTAATTTTGCCTCTCTTTGAAGGTCTCTTATTTAAGTTAACAAGACAATCAAATGAAAAATAATATACAAATATTTGTGTTACATACAGTAGCTATGAATGGCAAATTCGATAAGTATCATTGTACATAATGTTTTCAATAAGCGAGATATAATATGAATTTCATACATGATTCATTGCTATGAGTGTTACAATATAGTCAAATCACAAATCTTCAAATGATACCACTGACATATTAAGTGTAGGAGCACTTAGCCACATGCCCTTCCATTATATTTAAGAAAATATGACAGTAATGTCCACATGAACACCAGCCACTCCTGCAGATAACTGGACAGACCTCAGGCCATTCTAGAGGGCATCCCATAACCAGGATTACTATGAGCATGCTTTTCAACAAAAAAATATCAAGTTTCTGGTATTTTTCAATGGTCCGCTTATTCATCCTCATCCGACATCACAGCTTTATTCAACTCGTTCAAAACTTAGAATTCTTCTGATTCTTTATAATGTCCAAAAACCCACGTTGTACAAAGAGACCTATACTTCACACCGAAACCTGTCATACCACCAGTCCTGAATACCTAAATAGTCCTTCTAGATACTTGCATTATAATACTAAGCTTCACCATTCTAGTAAGTTCAGCATCTCACCAATATATATATATATTATAAAAAGGTATCTCAGAGATGAACATAAGGCACCAAGCATCTCTGCCTGCTACTGTACTGAGCGTATTCATCTCTTCCTCATCTCACAATTAAATCATGGACGAATCTGAATATAAAGAGGAAAGAATAAAGAGCAAATGGACATATTAAGAAAAATTAGAACTATAGTATGAACATAAGAACATAAGAAAATAAGGAAGTTACAAGAGGCCGCGAGACCTACACGAGTAGTTCCTGTTACTTAACACTACGTACATCCACCTTTCATCCCCATCCATGAATTTATCCAGCCTCCTTTTAAAGTTCCCTATTGACTCCGCACTGACCACCTGTCTACTGAGTCCATTCCAATCATTTACTACCCAATTTGTGAAACAGTTTTTCCCTATTTCCTTTTTAAATCTATGCTTTTCCAGTTTGAATCAGTTACTTCTTGTTCTACCCTGATTACTAGCCATAAGAACGTTTCCTACATCTCCTTTATTGTATCCCTTTAACAACTTAAAAACTTCTATCAGATCGCCCCTTAATCTACACCTCTCAAGTGAGTGTAAATTAACTAGCTTCAATCTCTTCTCGTAACTAAAGTTATCATTTATGACAATTGTTTAGTTCACGTGTATTTTTTTAACTGCCAAAACACCGACCAAGCACTCTCGCCGACACAAAACTTTTCGGCGACAGTTTCACTTGTTTTTTTACATTTGTGCCTATAGTGCCTGTAGGCAGGAAGCCCCCAGGACTGGAATGGTAGGCCCTGGAGGTTCACTCGAGGACTTTGATGGTTGGCCCTCACCCGTGGTTGCACAGGGAGGATTTTTATAGTGACGCCTGTGATTAGAGGCTCATGCCGCCCTCCGTGTCCTCCGATACACTCGCAATCGAAGGTAGAGTTAATGGGTAGCATGTGGGTGTTCTTAGGCCATTCGACGGTTGCAGAAAGATTTTAAAGTGGCTTTTGGCCCTCATCAAGGATCGAACTCGGGTTACCGAGCACGCCACTTGGTGATGCTAACCACTATGCTACCGCCTCACCCGGATAAATGTAAAGGGAGAATAAAAGGTAAATATTCCGCAGACGTTGGCGAGCCCCACATGCCTTACAGCTTACTTTTCCTCTATCATTTTCGGCTCAGTATAATGTGAAGTAGTTATTCACTTGCGGGGAAAAATATATAACACTAACTTTTATATAATAATAGCTAGGTTAGGTTACGTTTAGATTTGGTAAGGTTAGATTTAGGTTATGTTTTTGTTAGATCAGTTAACCTAACTGATCAATTTATTGCTAATATTTAATCCCTGAATGCAGAAACACAGGTAAAAGCTTATAAAATGAATATATTGGGTACTGTAACATCAAGATCAAGAACTGGAACTGTTGCCAAATATTGGAACTCATGCCGTGAAAAATTGGAGCACTCGGTGACGTTGGCGAGAATTCCGATCAATGACAGTACCAGGTACCAACCATGAATAACAAGATGAAAGAAAATTAAAACCAAATACCTAAACTAATGATTAGGGTGTCCCTTACTTGGCAATTTTCGAATTTCAACCGTGACGGGCAGTCATATTGATCCATTTACTCTAAAAACGGCGTGTGCAAAATATTTTTGAAAAATATTTATATTTAGGGGTCGCGCAATGAGTCTAAAATCTGACATATTTCACAATAATTTTACTACGGTTCTTGGTTTATTATAATAATACATGCATGACATTTTGGCTTGTATGTCACAGCTTTGAATCTAGGAAGCCCTTTCAAACATGTTTGTACTGGTTGTGTGGTGAAAGTGTCTCTCTGGCCACACCCTCTCTATGTCACGTTTCAGACTGGATTTCGTCAATAAGTTAAAACATGTCAGCCGGGCAGGAATAACTGCTGGAGCTGTCGCTGATCGTCCTGGGCGGACAGCCGCTGAGCGGGGTTAGGATATTGCGTCCTGGTGCCCTCCACCGTGCCTGCTGGATGGCGAAAATAATTTACGCCATCAAGATCTACCTGTTCCGCGATCCAGAGCAGTTCCGCCTCACTGCAGGAGAGAAATCTGGAATTTGACGCCTCGTCGCTTTCACCGTCTCGACGTACGTGTTGTCTTGGTTCCGTGCGACATCCCCGACTGCGGACCCGGCACGAGACCTCCAACTGCTCAAGATGTTGGTGTCCTACCCCGACAGGGCAGTGGCCATGGCGACAGTAATGGTCTTCGGGTGCCATCTCTGGTACTTGAGCGCGAGGAGAGTTGCTCTTGCGTTCTTCGACGATCACCTGGCCATTGAGACGAAGCGGGGGATGTTGAGAACTCTGCAGGAGGAAGAGGGCTCCGACGACCCTCCTCGACGAGCAACGGTCGAGCTTACATCCACTGATCTGGCAAAGAAAACTGTTGCAAGTTTCGTGACATCTGTCACGCCGTCCTTCTTCGAGATCCTTGGGTTGGATGCGGGTCTTCTGGCAGTCGACCCAACGGCGTGCCCCGACAATCCGTGATACACCGCCGCCGCCGCCTGCGTCAAGGAACTGCGCACTGTGAACGACTTTGCTGAGCGAGGCGTCGCCCTGATGCAGGACTTCAACCTGGCCCTTACCAAGAACAAAGAGCAGAGGCAGTTCCTCCTCCAAGTCGTGGAGGAACACCGGAGGAAATACCCGACGCCCGAAAGTCCACAGGGACTGTGAACTAGGCGACAATGAGTGAGAGATGGGCGCCCATGAGACCCCCCTAGAGGGGCTAGTACTCGAGAAAAGGGGGACCTAGAATCAACGCTGTGAAATTAAATGTGCTTACAACTACATTTATTACCTCAAATAATGTAACATTCAAATCTGTTAGTGACAAATAATTTTGAAAATGACCTATATCGGCACATAGAAAATGTCCAATTCTTACAGAAAATAATAAACTTCAACCTCATTGCGCGACCCCTAAATATTAATATTTCTAAACAGATCTCTATATACGTTGTTCTTCGAGCAAATGGAACACTTCGACCGCCCGTCCCGGGTAAAATTCCGAAAAATCAAAATTCCCATCAAATAAGGGGCACCCTACTAATGATACTAAATTGAAAAAGAAGAAGAAAAAATACACTTATAAAAATTCATAAACAAGTATTACTCAGATTACATTTGTACAGCTACCTACCTACATATCTGGGTATTATTTTACACTAGGTAGGACCAGAATTCCCTACACAATTGGGAGTTTGATTTCTGTTTATCTTATTGGATCCTAGGAAACTTTCTCTCTATGAGCTTCCGTAGCAAATCATTACTTTTGGAGATTATGACATGTTGTTTATAGGGAGGCGAGAGACAAGTGTTTACGTGCGCCTCACTCTTCTTCCTCTTGTGACCTGCATCGCCTCTGTTCTTCCCTTGCCGCGGACCCTTTCTAATGAGGATTTGGCTTTAGTTAGGTTAAAACATGGGGTTAGGTTAGATTAGGTTAGGTTAATGGGATCACCTGAAGATCCGTCACCCCAGAATGTCCACCTGAAGATCCGTCACCCCAGGAATTCCCACCTGAAGAACCGTCACCCCAGCCCACAGTGAACATAATTTAAAAAATGATGATAACAAATAACAAACAACTTTGTGTTATGCATCTTCGAGAAATGCATCTTCTGAAATTCGAGAACGGGCAAAAAAATATCCAATTCTTATAGACTTAGTGAATTTGTATACTTCAGGCTGTCTTTTGTTTGGCATTTCCACAGAAAACCATCCTTCGATCTGGAGTATTTTGTCAAATTCATCCAGTTATCACATGTATCACACTTAACTTCACGCTTTAAAAGTCTGTTTTGTTGAAGCCACCGAATAACCTTAGTGGAATCATCACACAACAGTGGTAGGACGGTAGTTTAGAAGGTATTGCGTGCCATGGTCGACTGACTCCTATGACTTATATTTTGCAGTCAACTTATTTTTATATAGTCCTCCTACCTGACTGGAGGGTCCTCACTCCTCCCTTTTACCCATTTGACCTGACCTCATTTGGAAAGTAAAGTCAGTTAAAGTCTTGACCCCACCTGAAGATCCGTCACCCCAGGATATCCCACCTGAAGAACCGTCACCCTGCCAAACTATGGGGTGACGGATCTTCTGGTGATCCGGTTAATGAGTCTAAAGGTGGAGTTAGGTTAGTTAATTTTCATATCTCCTATACACTCTCCTTCCTATTAATAACACCTTATATCTCTGAAAGTAGTGATTTGCGACAAAAATGCGAGAGAATGTTTCTTAGAATCCATTAAAGTAAACAGAAACCATACTACCAATTGTACTATAGGGAATTCTGGTCCTAGTGTAACTATTTAGGTATTTTGGTACTTTCAATCAGTAATTAAGTACGAGGTTAAAACTACTCTTTTCCTATTCATTTTGATGTGTTAATAATGATGGTCACATTCAAAACTGTCGGAAATGCATAATTTTGCAATTATCCCCGCTCAAGGTTAGGCTTCTCAACCAACGTCCAGGTTAGGTTAGTGAACTAGCGGGGGGGTCTGGGGTGGCACAGTCCCCCCAGTTTATGTCAGGTTACGTAACCAATGTCCATGTATTGTGTTAAACTTCTGGGTACATTTTTACGATGGCACCAAATTTCCCTACACAATTGGGAGCATGGTTTTTGTTTACTTTATTGTATTCTAAGAGACATTTTCTCAGTGAGCTTTCCGTCGCAAATCAATAGTTTCGGAGATATAGAACATTTTAGGTGGGGGGAGGAATATGTCTCCTTGTTTACAAAATGCCTCCCTCTTCCTCTTCTTGTGATCTGTATCACTTTTGTTTCGGAGGCGCACCCGTGGCTACCTTACCTAACCTAACCTAACCTAACCTGAACCTAACCAACCTAACCTTTAACCTCCTAACTGGGTCCAATAAAAAAAGTTTAATAAAATACCAAACAAAAGCGATGCAGGTCACAAGAAGAGGAAGAGGGAGACATTTTGTAAGCAAGGAGACATATTCCTCCCCCCACCTAAAATGTTCTATATCTCCGAAACTATTGATTTGCGACGGAAAGCTCAAAGAGAAAATGTCTCTTAGAATACAATAAGGTCAACAAAAACCATGCTCCCAATTGTGTAGGGAAGTTTGGTGCCATCGTAAAATAATACCAACTTCAGTTTCACCGTTGTAGTTAAAGATTTAACTAGAATTTTCCAGAAATATGGAAGTAATTCCCGTAGACTTTATCGGTTATATATTTTTATGGATTTTCGGCCTTATGTCATCCCATAGTGTGTTTACCGGATATATTTTAAGTCATCCACATAATATACTACCCTTACAGAACTAGTTGTTACTTTCCTCGCCCAAAACCCCGTGTTCCCGACGGGTCCCCAGGTTTGTTATGGAGGGAGGGATAACTGCAATATGAGGCATTTCCGACGATTTTTAATGTGACCATCAGTCTTAACACATTAAAATACATGAGAAATGAGTACTTTTGACCTGGTACAAAAATTAATGGGTGAAAGTACTAATTTACCTAAATTTACCCATATCTGCATTTAATACAAAAAATACACATAAGATAGGACATCCCACATTCACTCAATCTCGTCCTATCTCACCCCACACCACCACCAACTCACCTTGCTATATGAGAGCTTGTGAATAATGCCAGGGAGAAACGGAGGTGATTCCCTAAACCCCAAAAAACGACACTAAACTGCCTGAACCCCAAAAAAACACTCTGTTGCCCTTCGAACCTCAACCTTGGGGGTGCCAACAGTTATGTGCTGCCCGTCTGTGTGATAGCAGTGTATACGAGCCAAACTATCATAACTTAACCATTTGAGTGAACCCAAAACATCTACCTTTACCCCAAACACACCACCCGAACCCCTGAAAAAAAGACCCAGACACCTAAAACAAGACCCAGACACTAACAACCACTACTGGCCACTCACGACACACTCACCCGAAAACTAACACGACAACGACAAGACCCAGACACTAAAACACCCCTACTGGCCACTCACGACACATTCACCCGAAAACTAACACGACAACGACACGCCATAAGGAACAGACACAGACAAATGGCAAGGAACACCACGAAAAAGCTAACACCACGACTCTCACTGGGTTGAACAGGTTCGGGGGACGCCATGGAAGCCACACACATATACGTAGGCCTACAATAAACCTACTACACTACCTCACACTTACACACTCCCCCTACAAGTACAGGGACCACAGAATAAGCCAGATAGTATCACCATAACCACACTACGTTACAAAGCTACAGAATCAAGGAGGACAAGAGTCAACAGAGTTTTCAGTCAACACTAATATTGACGTGGCTTTCTTCCTGGCTTGCCGAGGCTTGCCATGGTTGAGGTGGTGTATGAGTGATGGCAAGGCTGTGCTGGCTTGCCTATGTGGATTATACAGTGGAGACAGACTTACCGGTAACGATTAATAAGGTGGGAAATAGAAGGAGAAGACGCTTTTGGCACGCATAACAGTCCTAGGTGAACGTTTTCTTACTATCCGGTTCACATAATGGTGTTTTTCCTCTTATTTTATTATTTTATTTGAGGTTGCATTACATATTGTGTTTATTAATAATGCTTATGTGAAAGTGCGTTGTAGTTAGCGTGAAAGAAATGTTTTAGTACCTTTATTTCTATATAATCCTGATCGGCTTGAATTTTAAAAACAAAAACAAAGCAAATCAAATTATTACACTTCTTGCTTTGCTTCCTCGGTTATCAAGGGGTGTAACCTTGATTATCTATATATTACTATATATTAACCTCTCTATCTCTGACGTGCTCGTTCCTACGACTCTCCCTTGGAACAAATGAGTCTCCGCCTTTCTGCCATTCCTGCTTTGTGACCACCACACCACACCGCCTCAGTCAACAGGCTCAGTGTTGCGCTTACCCCTTCAACTACTCCACATTGTATTCTTTCACCTTTACTTGACATATCAAACCATTTATACACACTGGTTTTTAATCTTTTGAAATCCACAGTTTACTGATCTACTGACCTGGAGCTGCTATATACCATCCATGCACAGGGGCGGACTGGCCATATTAGGGACAAACGGGACATTTCCCGTTGGGCCGCTGGCCCCTGGGTCGTGTGGGCCGGTCTGAGGAGGAAAAAAGGTAACAGAACAAAAAAAAAAAAAAAGGAAAATTAATAAATAGATTAAGGAGTGTAAATGAAATATCTGAAGAATAAGGTAAAACTCAAAATAAATGAGTCACTCAGCTGAGAGAGAATGAGGTAACGACTAACGAGGTACGACTTATAACGAGAGATCGAAGAGATCAATAACTCCCGAGTATCGTACACGTACACTCGACACGAGTCAACTATCAAGATTCTCAATAAGTGTCGTCTAAGTTGTTGTTTTCAGACTTCTTGTATTTTATATAAGTTAACCGAGTATATGCTATGCATGTCAATGCACACACTGGGATGATACCTTATTTAGAATGCATTATGGGCATTGATAAGAACTAAAGCCCCGTTCACATCTTCACGACTCGACGGCGACCAGTCACTACTTGCCGAGTCATGCTGTGTCGGCGCCGGTCGTCATGTGGGTCGGCGTCAGGCCCAGACCGTCGCTGTCGTGTTGTGGGAGTCGTGAAGAGGCGCCCGGGGGGTCCCGACTGTGTAGTGCATGCTCTATAGTAGACCTATACACTCGGGGTGGGTCTGCACCTCAAAAATTTAACGGAAAAAGTCGGCTCCGTGCTGGGACTCGTCGCCGAAGAGTCCAAGCCTGGCGCTGACCAGTCGGGGCCGTGCTGCGACTGGAGCACGTGTTATTTTAGCGTGGGAAAGATCGATCTTTCCCACGCTTTCTCCCTATCGACGGAGAGAGGGAGGAAAAGCGGAAATTTTTGAGATATGTATTGATATTATTATTAGGCGTATTTTGTTCATGCCTTTGGAAGTATAATTTTACTCTTTTAAGCTCCGCCCCTGCTTGCCATCACAAAATACGATTGTAGCGCTGCCAAAGCTCTTTCTTGATGTTGCCGAGAGTAAAAGTGTCGTACACTTCATTACCTCTTACAGAGGCTCAAGGAATATCGTTAAGGTTGACATTATTGAAGGCACAGCAAAGAGTAGTAGCGTGATTGTCTGTATTACACATCGATATCTAATTGTTTTGAGCTCTTAGAATGGCCTAGCATTGTTTTCTAACTCTATAGATGGACTTGATATTAAACTGAAATGTTTAGGGCGCTATGAAACTGTTATTTGAATATCTATTTGCTACACAGCCATTTTCACGATGGGGCCGAGGATGTTTAATGCTATCATGGACCTGTACGTATGTAGGCTACGTGTAGCCTACCTACATCTACTTTTTCACGAATTATTCTTTGCCTAAACCTAGATAATGCTGGTTGTGATTCATCCTCCAGTGCATCTCCCCCGTTTAACATCCATGGGCGGGTGTGTGGTGGGCGGGTGTGTGATGGACGTGGTGTGGGTGGGTGTGTGGTGGGGGGATGTATGATGGGCGTGTGGTGGGTGGGTGTGTGGTGGGCGGATGGGTGGTGGGTGGTGTGTGGTGGGCGGATGTGTGATGGGCGGTGTGGTGGGTGGGGGGTGTGGTGGCGGATGTATGATGGGCGTGTGGGGGGGGCGGATGGGTGATGGGCGTGTGGTGGGTGGGTGTGTGGTGGCGGATGTGTGGTGGGTGGGTGTGTGGTGGCGGATGGGTGATGGGCGTGTGGTGTGTGGTGTGTGTGGTGGGCGGGTGATGGGCGTGTGGTGGGTGGGTGTGTGGTGGGCGGTGGTGGGTGGGTGGGTGGTGGTGGGGGGGTGGGTGCCGGGGTGGTGGTGGTGTGTGGTGGCCCGTGGGTAGAGAGACCTCCTTACCGTGTTGGCGCTGAATCAGACTGATGAAAGGGTTCGTATTCGTGCCCGCGATAGGTTCCTAAAAGGCTTTCTTTTGTGTGATATAAATATATACCAATTTATACATTCTATTGCAAATGTAATATCACTCATAATATATTTAGTATTTGCTATACTATAGAAATAATACACCAGTTTTGGTGCTAAGCCAGCAAGCATCAACGAAGATTCGGACACATTGAAAAATTCGAGGGATTGGGAAATTTGTTCCCAGACGTCGCTGGAGAATTTTAATATTTGTGACTTCTTACCTGTTACGAGTCACCTACTCTACTCCTTACTACTCCTTACCTACTATTAATTAAATACAGTATCCTTTGCATGTCGTGCGCATGTAATGAATGTTGAATTGGATGAGAATTAAAGGAAAAGAGAAACATTTACGGGAGGAGTTTTGATAAGATTTTCTCATGCGCGCGATCTGATTGGCCAGGCTCTTGAAACCACCACCCACCCCCACCACTGTATAATTTTACAGGAAAAGGGTAAATTCCGCTGCCGGGAACGAATCTGCTCAGTTTTCTATGCACGCAAAAGAGTAAAATATAAGTGGGCGGAGCTTAAATAAGTAAAATTTTACTTCCATGGGCATGGACAAAATACGCCTATTATCGTCATCATTATCCACTACAAATAGAGCAGTCTTTAGTGCAGTATCTTTATCGCTATACTGCTTCCGCAGTAACTTAAGTGCCTTGGCGTTTGTTATCACCATGTCGTAGTTATTGTGTTCAATTAATAACATCAGGAGACACATAAATATTTGTGACCTAGTCAAGGTGGGCAAGTGTGTGGACAACATTGTGACCGACATCGGTGGCGTGGAACTTCACTACACAAGTGAAGGTTGAAAAGTGGTGTGGGGGTTGGGCCAGCTGTGCTGCCAACCATCTACAATCACTTGGCGTCAGTCGCAGCACGGCTGGGAAGTCTCCACATGACGGCAACCGTGGTTGCCGTCGTGCTACGGCTGTCGACGCATGACGGCAACCCAATATTGGCGGTTAAATTATAGCGTATTTTCGCGACCGCTCTGGCCCGGTCTGGACTGGGCTAGTCCCGGGCGGTCACTGTTTTTGCGAGGCAGTCTAGAACGGTTCAGCCCAGTCCAGTCCGGTCCGGCCCACATACCAGGACCACCTTGGACCAGTGTGGGGAGAACTGGCGCATGCGCACTACAGTCAGCGGGGAAGGCGACCAGGAGCTTCTCGTGCTCCTGATAAGACATGAAACACCATGATGGCCGACCATAAGACTAAAGTATCACAGGCGTGGTAGTTGTAGTCTTCAGCACAGGTTAAAAGGCGGACGACAAAAAGGATATTGACAAGATGGACGCCTGCCGCCTCCACAGTTCAGTTCAGTACCGCCCACTCGATCCCCCAGCCAATAGGAACGACGAATGGGACGGGGCTAGTCTCGATGTATTTTCGCGACCATCAGTCCACCCTGACCCGGTCCGGACTGGACTGAACCAGGGCGGTGAACGTCACGAAAATGCGCTATTAGTTTTAGTCCGGGACTATCACCGACAATTGCCGACTGGGCGCCTAACTTCGGCAACCCGAGCCAACTATGCCTATTTAGGAGCTTCAGCCCCCCCAAAATCGGCTGCAGTCGGCACAGACTGGATGACTCAGCAAGTCGTGACCAGTCGCCGACGCGAGTCATAGAGATGTGAACGGGGCTTTATATGCTGCGCATTTCAACAAATAACAATGGACCCATTTACTCACACCTAAAACACGGAGTATTATAAAGCTTTGGGTGCAATATAGGCTACATATCACTGTACTCATATTCTTTTTGCTGAGAAATGCACCATAAATGAAATATATGGCCTTTTTGGGGCCAAAATATCACAACACGGCGGAACGCGCTGTGACGTAGTAACTGCAAACTCAGATCTCGCCTGATCAGCTGATCGGCTTGTTTTGGCTCAGCAAACCGCAAATTATAGTTTTATTTTACTAACCTAACTAACTTGCATTACCCCTACTACCGCAAGATGACCAGTAATCCTCCTTCAAGTGATGTAGTAGGTATTCACTGTGTTTGTGAATATGTAAGTTGTAGTTTATAAGGAAAAAGTGGATAGACAGAGCAAAGTGGCCCGTGACACCAGACAAGTGATGACTTCTGGGATCGGCATTCCTTATAGGGAGCTTAAATGAACCTGCAATGACATGTACAGCTAGACAGCTAGACGAACTCATAGAGGAACAGGTAGAAATGTATGGTTAGTAAGGTTGTAGTGGTGAGTAGTGACGAAGGGTGTATGTTTTGCTTATGTGGGGAAAGAAAGCCATACATTTCTACCTGTTCCTCTATGAGTTCGTCTATCTGTCTAGCTTTACATGTCATTGCAGGTTCATTTAAGCTCCCTATAAGAACATAAGAACATAAGAAATAAGGAAGCTACAAGAGGCCGCGAGGCCTACACGTGGTAGTTCCTGTCACCTAACACTACCTACATCCACCTTTCATCCCCATCCATGAACTTATCCAGCTCCCCTTTAAAGCTCCCTAATGACTCCGCACTGACCACCTGACGACTGAGTCCATTCCAATCATTCACCACCCTATTTGTGAACCAGTTTTTCCCTATTTCCTTTCTAAATCTACGCTTTTCCAGCTTGAATCCGTTACTTCTTGTTCTACCCTGGTTAAAAGCCGTAAGAACTTTTCCTACCTCTCCTTTATTAAATCCCTTTATCCACTTAAAAACTTCTATCAGATCGCCCCTTACTCTGCGTCTCTCGAGTGAGTGTAATTGTAATAACTTCAATCTCCTCTCATAACTAAAGTTACGCATCCCTTGTATCATTTTGGTCATCCTTCTCTGCACTTTTTCTAACAACACTATATCCATCCTGTAATATGGAGACCAAAACTGAACTGCATAGTCTAGGTGAGGCCTGACTAGAGCCAGATAAAGCTTTAGAATAACTTCCGCACTTCTACTTTTAACACTTCTGGTAATGAATCCTAATACTCTATTAGCTCTATTTCTGGCCTCAATACATTGTTTCCTAGGTCGGAGGTCTGGGCTCACCCTCACTCCAAGATCTTTTTCACCTTCTGATCTTTTCAGCGATACATTGCTTATGGTGTATCTATTACCAGGGTTTTTTCTACCAACATTCATAACGCTACATTTATCAATATTAAATTCCATCTGCCATCTGACTGCCCACTCGTTAAGTTTATCTAAGTCTCCCTGCAATATGTTTACGTCAGACTGTGATCCAATAATCCTACCTAACTTAGTATCATCAGAAAACTTGCTGATATCACTGCTAATCCCACTATCCAAGTCGTTGATGTAAATCAAAAATAGTAATGGGCCCAAAACAGACCCTTGTGGAACTCCACTTGTCACCAGTCCCCATTCAGATTTGGAACCATTAATTGTAACCCTTTGTTGCCTATTACTTAGCCAAGCTCTGATCCAATGAAGAACCTTCCCATCTATACCATGAGCCCTAACCTTATTTAAGAGTCGCTCGTGTGGTACTTTGTCAAATGCCTTACTAAAGTCCAAATATATTATATCATAATCCTTATCATTATCTGCCGTCTCATAAACTTTCCTATAAAAACTCAATAAATTGGTGAGACATGACCTACCCTTGGTGAATCCATGTTGTGAATCATTGATCAAACTATGTTTATCTAAGTGCTCTCTAATGTTTTTTGCAATAATAGATTCCAATAATTTACCCACCACTGATGTTAGACTTACGGGTCGATAATTTGACTTTAGTCCTCTGTCTCCCTTCTTAAATATGGGAACAACATTTCCTTTCCTCCACAATAATGGCACATCGCCTATCTCAACCGATTTCCTAAAAATGTGCACTAACGACTCACTAACAACCTCCTTGCATTCCTTTAATACCCTGGGATACACTTCATCTGGTCCTGGCGATTTAAATGTTTTCATTTTTTCTATACCCTCTTCCACCATTTCCCTAGTTATCACAATATCTTTGAGTTTCCCCTCATCGCTTCCTTTGAACATCTGTTCACTATCAGGTATCGTCTGTGTATCCTCCTCCGTAAAAACACTTAAGAAATAATCATTTAGACTCCTACACATATCCTCATCCGTATTTAAGACCTCACCTTGTCCTGACCTTAAGGGCCCAACTAATTCCCTTGTCTTTGTTTTATAAACCTGATAGAACCCCTTTGGGTCCCTGTTCGCTTGTTCTGCTACTTTAATCTCATAATTGTTCTTAGCAACTCGAGTTAATTTCTTCACTGTCCTCGCCATCACGTTATACTGTTCTTTGTTTACCAATCCTGCCTTGAACCTTAAATAAATGTTTCTTTTTACTCCAATGTGGTGTTTTAACTTGGTGGTCATCCATTTTGGATCACTCTTTCTGGACCTTATTTCCCTATAAGGAATATTTCTTTTCTGTCCGTCAATTATATTCCTTACAAATGAGGTATAATCCTCCTCAGCTCCGACCTCACTTCCCCTTCTAACCTCTCTAATTACCTCCTCAGCCCTGACCTCACTTCCCTGTCTAACCGCTCTAATTATCTCCTCAGCCTCGACCTCACTACCATATCTGACCGCGCCAATTACCTCCAGGTGCCTTCCTAATCCTTCATAATTGGCCTTTCCACCTGACAACGCCTTGTCCTGGGACACTTTCTGCTCCTCCATCCCACACCTCTTATTAATAACCTCCAGGTGTCTTCTTAATCCCGCATAATTGGCCTTTCTGAAATTAGGTATTCGATGCCTATTGCCACTTAATTTTCCAACTTCCCATTTTAAGCTAAATCTGATCTCATAATGGTCGCTATTATCTAAACTCCCCCCGACCTCCACATTTGTAACTAAATCGTCTCTATTTGTCAGCAATAGATCTAGAATATTATCTCCTCTAGTAGGCTCCTTGATTGCTTGACTTAGGAAGTTATCCTGGATTATATTTAACAATTCATCTGCATCGCTGTCACCTATGATTAAATCCCAGTCTATATTCCTAAGATTAAAATCTCCCACCACGCATAATCGATTATATCTGCAGGCCTTTTTATTTCTTCCCATATAGGAGCTGAATCCTCTTTACATAAGTTTGGAGGCCTATACACTACACCCAAACCATTTTCTCAGTTCCCTCCGTAACCTCTACCCATATAGACTCTATGCTGTCATCTGTTTTTATAACATTGTTAACACAACACTGCAATGCATCTCTTGCATAAAGCGCAACTCCTCCTCCTCGTCTGCCTACTCTGTCCTTGTGAAATAACTTATACCCAGCTATCTCGACTTCCGGATCGAATACCTTTCCTGACATATCCAACCATGTTTCTGTTAATGCTATTATATCAAAATCCTCTACACTATTTATTCCTCTCAGGAAATCTATCTTTTTTAAAATACTCCTACAGTTTGTATAGTAAACCTTCAAGCAACTCCTCTTTTTTTTGTCAATTTTCCCTTTATCTTTAACTAAACCCCTCCTCTCTCTCTTCTTACGAATCACTTTAGTTCCCTGCCTTCTGAAACTCCTCCTAGTGTCGCAAGTTTCCTTTACCCCGACCCCCGTGTCTAAACCCCGGTTCTCTATCTTAAAAAAGCCTGCAGTGCATCTACCTCCCTTTCAAGGGATTCAGACAAGATCTGAACTCCTTTCCTCGAAAAGTGCACCCCGTCCCTGCGGTAGAGGCTGTTATGCCCGAAAAAGAGGTCCCAGCTGTCGACAAAGGCCCAACCATTGGCTTTGCAATGAAGTGCCAGCCGGCAATTCACCGCAATAGCCCTGGAGTACCACATGTCGTCAACAAAGCGTCTTGGAAGGACACCACACACCACAGGGAACCCACCCCTGTCCCTAACTTTACCTACAGCTTCCTTGAACCGCCGTAGCAATTCCTCACTTCTTACACACCCAACATCATTTCCCCCAGCGCTCAGGCAGACGATGGGCTTTTTCCCTTGGTCCGCCATGCACTCAACTATCTTGTCACTAACATAACCTATCCCCTTCCCTGGGTAACTCACCGACTTCATGCGCATCCCTTCTCTGTCACAGAACCTGCTGTCAAGATGTCTAACCTGACTGTCACCAACAACCAAGATTTTACCTTCGGGTAATGATGTATCGTCTACCTCCCTAACCTCCGTATCATCCTCTTGCAGCCCCGAGAGTACCTGAAATGAGTTCGTGCACAAAAGATGGTCCTTGTTTACCTTTTTCTCCTGCGGGCGGGCTCCATGATCAACTACCTTCCAAACACCAATCCCTGGTGACTTACTAGGAACCTTAGTAGTCGCTTGAGTCACATCTCGCTCTGGTACCCCTACAGGCACATCACTCGCATGTGCCCCTCCACTCGGACCTTCACCTACACACTTAAGAGAACGTATCTCTATTTCCTGCTTCTTCACAACGCTTTTCAAATCGTTCACTTCACTTGCAAAGCTCCTTTTCAGGTCTTCTATCGCCTCCAGAATAGTCTTAAGCGCCGCACCACACCCTTCACTACACTCTCCCTCGACCCTTCTACCTCCCTTAACCTCAGCCTCCTTCACTCCTACCACACTACCACTCTCACCCCCAGCACCAACACACAACACCACTTCACTCTCCACCTCCACAACACTCCCCATCACAGACGTAGCCATTCTAATCCTGGGAGCTAAACCAAAGCACAACCTCACTTCACGGAGACGACACGACGACTGAGGAATGCCGATCCCAGAAGTCATCACTTGTCAGGTGTCACGGGCCACTTATCTCTGTCTATCCACTTTTTCCTTATAAACTACAACTTACATATTCACAAACAGTGAATACCTACTACATCACTTGAAGGAGGATTACTGGTCATCTTGCGGTAGTAGGGGTAATGCAAGTCGGTGTATTAGTAGGTAGTACATAATAGTAGCGGCCGCTTGACAGCGGTTTTGCTCTGTTGTTTATGCTTATGACGTCACAACATGGCGCCAGTCGTTTTAGAGCGTATACATTTTCCTGCACTTAAATTGGCTGTATCATCAAAAATACTGTTCACATAGAAAAATCAACATCACTGCCCAACTATATGAGGCTTGAAGATGTCAAATCAATCCTTACCTCAAGTAGAGTAAATGGGTCCATTACTTGTGGCAACAGTGGTAGGACTGCCGTCTGCCGCTGTTGTCACACAGTCATTTAGTTATTGATTTGTAGTGCCCGTGGCGTGGGAGGTGTGTACTGTGTTGCATTGATTTTCGTATTTATTATTATTTTAATCTATCAATATCTGATAGATCTACCTAAGATGAGGAATTAGCAACGAATTGAAGATCAAAGCCGTATTTCAACAATTTAATTTGTGTTATGCTGAGCCGGATAGTACTTTCGCAAAATTTGAAGGATAGAGATATGAGTGTTATAGATATCAACTTTCAGGCTCTTATTCCTTATAACTTACTAAAATTATGACTTGTCTACCGTAGATAACACTAAAGTCGCCAGGACAAAGTTTCTTTTCGATTTACAGAAGTCTGGTGGCGTTAATACATACATTTCTATATCCATGATTTCTGGAAATTTATAATGAATTTTTTTTATTTTCAAAAACCCCTAACTGCGTTGGCTCTCAACCCCCCCCCCCCCCCCCGCCTTTCCACAAAGTGGGCTGGTCAACGCCAAAAGTCCCAGTCCACCCCTGCCCATGCATGACCCATGATCCTCGACCCACCCAGACCCAGGGTGGAATCCAGTTCGGTTGGAAGGAATAGGCTACGGATAGTGATGTCAAATTACAGGTCAAAATTATTCCAACAATCTAACGTAATGTAGCCTAAAGGTAGACGTGTGGCCTCGGTTATCATCTCCGTCGCATTGAGGTTCACGCATAGGGTCGGCGTGGAGCTGCCTCACTCGCCCGCCAGTATTATCTGACACATAAAGACTCATGATAAGAGACATCAGCCAATCCCAGTAATGGAGGCTTTACAAGTCATCCAATGTAAAACTTGAACTAATCAGACAGCTGGAATTTTGAAAGTTTGATTGGGTTGACGATGATGGGAAAATGAACCTATCAGCTATTGGGAATCTTTTCGGCTACTACACCTTCATGTTTCTTTTACATCCTTCAACAGCAAAACAAGCATTAAATAAAAATTTCAAAATTGCTCCAACAGATACCCTGACTGAAGACTCGATGCTCCTTTCTCCTCCTCTGAACTCGCCTCTGCTCTTCATTCTTGCCGCAACACCCGTGAGGGCCCTGACGGCATCCACTATCTCATGCTTAAACACCTTCCTCCTGTTTCTCTCATCTTCTTACTGGCCCTTTTTTAGAGTTTGGTCCCTTGGGAACTTTCCCCCCCCGTGGCGTGAAGCCCTTGTCCTCCCATTCCTCAAACCTAACAAATCCGGTGGGGGTGGAGGGCTGGCGGGGGTATGGGAGGGAAGGACAGAGGATAAGCCTAGCTTGTGAATGTAGTTCCCAGGCACAAAATAATTGCGGCGTGGCAAATTAAAATAATCCCGCGACATTTATAAACGTCAGTGGCACTCAGCGGGTTAAAAGCAGCCCATCATTCTTTACAAGACACATCTACTTTCTTCTGTATTTACCACACCTCTATAAACAGCGACTAAATATATTTGCATTTATTAACATTACACTACTTGCAAAATAATGTATGTCTAGACTCTAGACTAGAGGAACAATCTTGTGGTATATAGTGGGGTCTGTTCTGTAAACAATACAGCTCTCGTGAAAATTTCGTATAGATTTTTGCAAACAGTTTTTTTTTGGAAAGTATGGACCATAAAGAGGGAAAAAAAAGTTGTTTACATTTTTTCATCGGCCATGTTCACTATTTGGCAGCCATTTTTCAAAAGGGCTATCGCGTAGCTAAAATATGCAACATTGTGATCAAGAACAGGGTTTGTGATGCAGCCCAGTACATATATGGTTCGTTTTTCCAGCATATAAAGCCATACTATTATAAAGGTAGGTAGATACTTGATATTAATTTAAAATATTAATGTTTCAATTAATATATCATCAATATTCCAGCAAAAGTGCTCACCAAAAATTAACGTGGAAGGATATTATAGTAGGCCTACGCATCATGCATGTGTGTGTAAGACACCAAAATAGAGGTGTTTGGAGTAGTTTGATCTAGAAAAGGTAGGTCAAGGTCACCAATCCGCACACAGCATGTTAGGAGTTATGATGTGGCGACGTTCGGATGGACGTAAGACAACCCACACTTTTGCCTGTGGCATAAACAGTAAGAAAAACGTTTTTCCACTTAATCTGTAATCATTACGTTTGAACAAATTTAATAATTAAACATGTCATCATCGATGGAGTCAACCTCCTCGTCATCGTCGTCACATATGGCCGAAGAGTCAATATTGTCACATCTGTCAGAATCTGCCTCGCATTTGCATAATTCGGTACACTATATTGTTCTTGCAGGTACATCGAGCTCCACATTTAATCAGCTGAATGAGGACATCTGGAACAGGTGGATTTGTGGGCAGAATTGGTGCAAATCCTCCATTAGATGCTGTCCATCCAAGAGTGAGTGGGTTGAGAAGGATTGGGTGTGTCTCAAGTGATTGCTTCCAGATACTGCATTGCAAATGTGCTCTTAACACTAGTTGAAGAATGGCACATTGTGTCGGGGGTAAGCGTTCCACTCCCTGGTGAGCTTTTAACTGACGGAACATGTACCAGCGCAGATCTTCAGCATTGTCATGGTTAATTTATTTTGTGCCGAACAGGCTACAAATATATTTTGTGCACGCTCGAAGGACATTATCAGTGGGTGCATTTCCGATACCGAGAGCTGTCAATCCGTGAATAACATCATTGCTGGAACTCATGTAGACATTGAAACAAGTCAGCTTTCCCTTTCCATGTATTCGACCAGTCGTATCACACCCGGTTAGTGCATGCATCTCACACAGACCTGATATTTTATGTGAATCCATTCGGTCGAACAATCCATGAAGTTCAATGCGTCGTCGGTTTTCTCCAGAACCCATGATCAGAGCGACCTCAGGCCCAGGATGAGATAACATGGTCATTGCAATAACTAGTACATCAGTGTCAGATGAGTAGATGTCAACTTTATACCTAGCTTACGAATCTCTGCTGCATACAGGATCATCTTCGTATCAGCCTCTTCATGAGTACTAGTTATTCTGACGATGTTCTGTGTTGCTTGCACGTTATCCAGGACGCCTTGTCTTGTTAACTGTTACAATATTTGATTTCACACCTCGGACTAATTGGTCAGCAAGAAATAATGTTAAACTATCCTTGGTTGCAGTACTCGCTAGAAATGATGCGAAATCTCGCATTGGGGTAGTTTTATCAACTTTGAAGCCTCTGCCTGACGATTTGTCTCCAGTACGGCATTTTCGTGTTACATTCTTCATAGAGGTTTGAACACTGTAGTCATCAAAGATGACATAGGCAATGACATATCCTTTAGATTTGTAATTGACTGCTCGTGTGATAGCATCTGATAAATCTTTGCAGGTTTTTATTCTTTCCTTGTTGGCAGCCATCTCCTGGACTAGGGCCATCCCGTCGAATATGATACACGTGTCGTCGTGCATATCAGTTACAACCTGTGGCAGTTCAGCGTCTGTCGTCTGTTGTGAGTACACTAAGCTTTCCAATGCATGAACGAGCTTTGCCTTATCAGTACAGGGACGTAGTTTTTCAAAATTTACCCAATTGTTGCAAAAACACAACCAAAATGAGTGTATATCTTGCAGATAAGTAATATATGGGATTACGTACACACATACAGCATTATTTGGGTCTCAATAATCGTCAAAACAAAACATGTTGGCGCATAAATGTCTTTTGTTCATATTATGGCAGCCATTTTGAAAATATGTTGCCATATGATGAAGATGGGATAGGAAAAAATGTAAACATATTTTTTGTTACTTAAAAAGGTGCATATTATCCAAAAAATAACTTTTTGGAAAATCTATACGAAATTTTCACGAAATTACACAACAGACCCCACTAATAAGTTTTAAAATGTCTGAAAAAAGGCAAGGATAATAACATATCATAAATGCTTTACAAATAAAATGTAATGTACAGTACTATCATGAAGGCAGAATCCTTTCTCCTTACTTATTTGAAAAACGGAAGCAGTGCCTTGTATGAAAAACAATAAAAACCCCTTTGTATACATAAAATGAACCCTAAGTGAGACTTACACTAATAATTTGGGAAGCTTGTTTTCACAAAGAACGGTAATAGCATCTTATGGATAAAAGCCCCTCCACCATAACATGTCTACAATGCTCAATAAGGAATTACAAACAATGATTTAAAAAAAATCAGAGTAATTGATGTTAAAATACTTTGTAATCTGTTTGACATCAGCAACAAATGATGTATCAACTGAGATATCAAATGACTTGAGCTACTATTGCTAAATATAAAAAAATATAAGAAGTTAACTCCTATATCCCAAAGAAGCATCAAAACTTCACATATAAAATAATTCTATGACAAGAACGAATTGAAAAAACAAGGTATATCACATTACAATATTTTGCGAGCCTAGAAGACTGATAAAATCTTGCAGGGAAGTATGCAGCATAAAAAATAAAAAAATAATCATGGGGTTTTATAAAAACTGCAGTTCCAGGAACTTTTTTTCCTTATTCTGCTTTAGTGGCATTTATAGATAAAACGTTTATTTTAAAAACCTATATTACTAAGGGAAAGAGAATAAATTACTAAGCCCTAAAATTAAAAAGGCTAAAATACAGATGACAGATGCTACAAGAAATATATTCACAAACATCAACAAAATACTTAACACACATTGAACCATGTTTTCCTATAAGATAGAATTTTGACTTATTTCTATATAATGACATATAAAAAAAATTCGCTTCAACTTAAAAAATATCTGGTGAACCAAGAAAATTTTTCCTCTTTTCAATGGTAGGCGTATTTTCACCCGTAGACTCTTCAGAGTTATCAAATAAAGATGACATTTTTTCTATCCTGAAAAGAGAAAAATACACATGAATAAAGAAACAGCAAAGTTTTCAACATACTCGCTGTTTACCACTTTCATGGCAAAAGGAAGACAACATCTAGTCTTTCAGCAACCATATGTGCAGCCTACCTGCCCTTGTGTTATCTAATTGTAGTAACAACTGTTCAATTGGCAAAAAAGACAGGACATAAGTTGAGTTCTGAGCTTGCAACCTGGCAGGAAAAGAATGCGAGCAATCCTGACCCACTCACTCCTCCTGTGTCAATATTTACCTAATTATAGCACAGAGGGTCTTATCTACACTCATGAGGTTCTGTCTCCCTATCTTTATTCATCCAATTTTTCTTTAAAATTGATGTACACTAAACCCTTCATGTTCGCGGGTTTAAGGCTCGCAGATTTGATTACTCACGGGTTTTCAAACCTTGGGTAATTAAACATAAATACGTACAAGTAATTAAATATAATTTTAAAATACGAAAAGTAAGGAGTTTGAATGGCGCGCGCAAAAATGTTTGTGTGTGCAGCCGCGTGAGGGCCGCCACTACCGCCACTCTGCCAGTTCCCGCCAGTAGAACAAAATCCAGCTTGTGTTTACCCGTTCTCGTCGGTACAGTGCAGTGCTATTAATTTTGTATATCTCGTCAACATGGCCAACAAACGTAAATCTGGTGAGCCTCAATCAAGCGGGAAAGGACCAAAGAAGACCAAAAGAGACATGAAAGTGATGACTTTAGATGAGAAGGGTGAATTAATCAAGAAAATAAAGGGTGGCATGTCCTACGCTGCCTGTGGCCGCCACTATGGGGTAAATGAATCGACGGTGAGGTACATTTATAAGAAGAAAAAAAAAATTAGTGCTTCCCTAGCCTCCTCTATACCCCATGCTGCAAAACGTATGCAAATTAAAGTTTTTTGTTCAACAGTAAAAACATTAACTCTAAAATTTCCATTACTAGAATGGTGTTCTTTATTTGTTTTTTTTAACTACATTACTTACCTTAATTTCTTTGTTTGTGCTCTGCTATTCATTGTAATTAATCATCCATAATCAAAAATAATAATCAAGCTGTTATGTACCAGGGGGGAGGATCATGGCCTAGGGGTAGAGGACGAAATATGGAAGGACAACGACAACAAAACACTCGTAAGTATCGATCGGTAACAATGGTTTACATTTATACAGTACAGTACCCTATTACTAATCCTTAATACACCTGTAATATACAATCTATACTATTTTGCATTATTTGCATCCCAAATTATCATTATAATTACCATTCAAGCAACAAAATCCATTTTCCTTATGCCGTAAGCCTATTTTCAGGGTGGGAGGGTAACTAATGTCATGCTCGCAGATTTACGCCAATCGCGGGTGTCTCTGTTCCCTAACCCCCGCGAGCATGAAGGGTTTATTGTATGTGTATTCAACTAGTCTGCATTCATACCAACCTAAACATATTAAAATTTGTTTCATTTCTACATGATCTTACAAGCCGTTCAGAAATTTAGATAAGACGTACCTTGGCCTTTTTGCCGTGTTTTCTTTTAATGGCATTGTTGTGATGTCAAACGTTGAGTTGAGGTGAGTCTCACTATTGTACTGAAACAAACAAATATTCATTAAAATGGAATACATCAACATGTTTTATGGCAAGAGTATAAAATAAATCTAGTGCTTATGTATGTAGAATTATGACATGGAATTATAGGCTGAATGATGAAGAAATTAGGCTCCATCAAAGCTCCATGTAAAAAAAGGTTTAGGAGAGATTCAGTTCTGAGACAATCAGACACATCTTTGGAAGCACACACAGCAAAGCTAGTCATCCAATAGCTCAGTGGATAACATTCTGGCCTGCCACTCAGCAGGTCATAGGTTCAAAGTTTGCAAAGGCTTCTAGGTTTTTATTATGACAAAGTGAGCAGTTACTGTCCCCCTTGAGCAAGGATATGAAGTGTGTCATGTGTGAGGTTATAACCTTACCTATAGATTGATCTCTTATGACCTCAAAGCTCTTTCCAGGAGGTTAATTGCTGACAATAATAAGTCCAGCATATGATCAAGACCAGGGTACATAACACAACTTACGTAAAACACACTTCAGAAGTATAAAAGAGAAATATGGTAACTTCGCTTTGGGAAGATGACCATTATGAGCATGAGCAGCTCCCTTTGTAATGAATCTATACAATAACCAAGATTTTTGGGAGAGAGAGAGAGAGAGAGAGAGAGAGAGAGGGGAGAAATGAGAGGGGTTATGTCTAAATTAATATTATAGTTAAAGAATATCACTGATATACTTACATCTGAAGAGCCAGATTCGAATGCTGTTCTGTTCTTGCACTTTAGAATATCACAGTTGCATTTCATATTGCAACCGAATTCATTTCTACAACAGGAACACTTCTTGGTGGAGCAATCTCCTCTGCACTTGCACTTATGTTCTCCATCTGAACTTCGCTTCCCCATTAGTTTCTTGGTCTCCCCTTCAGCGTCAGTACGCATACCTTGCTGTTAAGGAATAGCGAATAGATACAAAAATTATTTGATACGATAGGATCAGAACACTTCTTTCTGCAAGATTGAACTATTACATACATGTATAGGCTTGGATATTTAGCTTCAGGTTTCCAATTGTAACATACTTATTTACAGATACATAAATTTTCTTTGGCACTATTTCGTAGATAAAACATTACTGAAGGTAAAATTGGTGGCTGTAGCAGCATACACTCTGTGCATCATTCAGGCCTGTCATTCCTCTCCAAATGTTACATACTTCCATACACTGCCTATGCATCTCACAGGTTGCCTTACTTTGCTGAAGACTTTCAGCACAGTGTATAGGGTTGGGGTTATTGAGTGTATCTAGGGTACGTTGTGACTTGTGAGTGCATATTTGAGTGCAAGTAAGGCTTCGGGCCACTTGTACTCCTCTGCCTTCTTATTTATTAAACGTAAGTTAGGTTATGATGTGTTTTATATAACCCTGTATTCTACCCTGTAGTGGTTCCATCTCGTGATTTCCCGACCCGTTGGAAATGTGGTGTGTTAGTGCAGTGAGGAGTTTATTTATTTCATTTTTTGTGCGACGAGGATTAAACCCCCATCCACAGTTTTGTTGTTCTTCAGTGTTCTCCATATTCTATTAAGTCTCTTGTGTGGGACCTAAACCAAATGTTGTTGTTTTTTAAATTCCAAAAATAAGAGGTCTGCCCATCCGTCCCTTTCCTATGTTATGTCTATCACTCTTGCATAGAGGCTCAGTAAGTTCATGACATTTAATGTTCCTTTTCTGTGAGTGTGTGAGTGTGTGTTATTCACCCCCATGGTCTTGTCCACGCGAGCTGGCTTGCGATCGCCAGTTTTCACCCTTTCAGTGCGAGCTTGGAGCTCATTATTACCGATCTTTGGGCAATGCTGGGACCTCAAACACCACACACCCCCATCCCCTTGCTCAAGGGGGACAGTAACCGCCCGAATTTGTCAGTGAAAAATCCCCGGGAGCATGAGGATTCGAACCGCCTACCCACAGAATGGGAGCCCGTCACGTTATCAACCTGACCATCGCGCGGGTTGACCGTGTGTGTGTGTGTGTGTGTGTGTGTGTGTGTGTGTGTGTGTGTGTGTGTCGTGCGTGCGTGTGCGTGCGTGCGTGCGTGCGTGCGTGCGTGCGTGCGTGCGTGCGTGCGTGCGTGCGTGCGTGCGTGTTAAAGCTATTCATGAGATCAGTCATGAATACATACGTGAATATAATAGTCAAGTTATTATACTGTTGCTTACCGTGATCGTTCTAATTTTTCTAAAGAGAGGAGTTTTTCTCCAGTCTGGGTCTTGCTTTTGGTTTTCGTCATCCTCTTCATCTTCACTCTCTGATTCTGAGAGTTCAGGTAAGAGTTCTCTCTGAACTTCCTCCTTCAACTTAGCAGGTTTGGCCTTTATAAATGTACGACGTCGAACGTTCTCAGCATCTCCAAATATTGGTGGCATCTGTGGGTACACAAATTTTCTTTGAGTGAAACAAAGAGTGCGTGGGGAGAGATTTTAAAGGACCTAAGCATGATAAAGAGGCACTGTTGTTAAAGGAAGAAGTGGAAGTGCTGGATAAATGAGCAGTGATCAGCAGTTATTTTTGACCAATCTTTTTTGGGGCTGACACTTTAGGGCTTTTTGTATACCAGTTTTTTTCTGCCTTTGGCCAGCTTCCTTATGCTCTAAAAAACGTAAAGAGCATCAACTAGCACTCTGACGAAACAAGTCAAGACGTGACTCACCAAATTAGTGGTTGGCGAGTGTGACAGTTGCCTTCTGAGCCCCTCGCACTCCTTGGTCTTGTCTTGAAGCAGCTCATGAAGGTGCGAGAGACGTGCTATTTCCTCTTCTTGTAATTTGAGTTTTTCCTTAAGAACATTATCTTTGTCTTCCGTGGCCGCCGAATCCTGTGACTAGATAAAAAGAGGACACATTTTTTCAGTAATGACATCTCCAGATGGCTGACAAGATCCTTCAACATACAGTAGACTAAACCACAAATTGTACGCTCATAGATAGTAGAATTTAGTCAAGAACAATGGCCTACTGCCACCTGAGTAACAGCATCAAGAAATATGATGAAATATTGATCAATGGAATAGGCAAAAAATGGAAGGGAAAGGAACAGAAAGAGTGGAGGAGGTTGGAGTGTTGAGGTATAAAAATGGAAGACGAGTGGAAAGTGGAGGGATAATGGAGGAAAGAAGGAGTAAAAAGGAGTAATACAAATAATGGAAGAGAGAAAATGGTGAAGTGGAGTGGAGGAGACGATGTGTTGTTGCATGGCAGTACTTCATGGTCGTACCTCAGTCTTTGACATCTGTCCAAGAAGGAACAGCACCTTCTCCTCGTGCTCTCTTTCCATTCGCATCAGATCTTCTCGATGAGCCACCTTCATTTTCTTCAAGTGTGTATCACTTGCATCCAATGACTGGGCCAGTTCATCATACTGGACCTAGAGAGATAAAGAACCTCAGCACATTGAAGAGCTTAAACATGATCATATTTGCACCAATATCTCATGTTGAGAGACTGAAGTTGTTTTGTCCATATGCTTTAAGTGAACTTTCTTAATATTACTTTATTCCATATTTTTTTCTTCAAATCTTAACATTAACCCCTTGAGGCCCAGAACGTAATTTTCATTGTAATTTGACCATCATTAGATGATTTTTAGTGACTATAAGCAATGTTTTAATAGATATGACCTGTTTAGTATCCTTGTCGACTAACTAATTTAGTATATTCAGTTACTTTTCGTAATTTTATGGCTCGACAACAGACAATTTTATAAAGCAAAGGAAAGATCTGGGTGTGAAGGGGTTAACTTAAAGATTAGTTCTACAGACATGTGCACAATCATCCTCATGGCATTCATCACAGTGAACCCGGCACCTCACCTGCAAGTCCTTCATGTCAGCTTCCTGGGAGGCCTTACTCATCTGGTAGTTTGTGGCCACGTTGAATAAGTAGTTCATGGTACACTTGGCTTCTAGCATGCTTTGCATAGACTCAAACCTCTTTCTATTTGAGTCATCTGGAAATAGCAAGTAGTGGAAATTTATACTCAAAAAGAAAAGAAAAAAAATGAGTGCAATAAACATACAAAACATGTGCAACATACATAAACGCAAGTGCTCTGTTTATGACTACGTACTTAACATTAAAATCGCAAGGACACCCAGTCATGAACCACTCAAACTATATCAATAAGGAATTTGTAGTCACTTATATTTTCTTCATAAAGCTTACGACAAGCAGTTCGCCACATGCACACAAGCATAGACACTGTTGATGACAATATCTACAGGACGCTTCCACACAGACTGAAGGCCTGATTGGGTCATCTCTATGGAATCTGTCTCATTATACAAAAAATCATAAGAACTCATTTTTAAGCAATTATTGTTTACACACATGCACATAAATAAATAGAGGGAGTCCCAAGATGGTGGCTGCTGCTTGATAGTTAAAGCTCCAGGCTGCACCAATGAAAATCCTCTTGGCTTTGAGGGAGGGTTGTGCATAAATGTGAGAATAATGAATTGGATAGTCCCATATATGAGGACTATCATTTATGAGGACAGGACATTACAAGCTGACCAAAAAAAACCTGTCCTCTATAAACACGCACAGGTTCTCACCTTCGTCATCGTCCACAAACTTTGCCTGAAGGTCGCTGATCTGAGCCGTGCGCAATTGGAGACAACTCTCTAAATCAGGGAGTTTCTTGTTCAGTTCAGCCATTTTGGCTGAAGAAGGATCACATTTTCTTTTCTCTTTCTGTAAGAAAAATTACTATTCAATTCTACCTTTTGATATAAATTATGAGAGAACTGTGGCAGTTATGAAACAAAAACAATTTCTTCGGCATACTGAATATTTAGTACATTACGGACATCTTTTTAATGTATTCCATATTGCAAAAAACTTATGATATATTCTACTGTAGTATTATGATGTTAAAGTAATCATCCAGACCCATTTTTTCTTTGCATAATTATGTTGAATGTTCATTCAAAATACCTAATACACAAAAAAATAATTCATTTCCAAGCCTTATTTCCCTAAAAACATGACTTTTGTAAACAGCGCGGGAAAAACAACAGCCACATTCCAGCCTTGGCGCGAAACTTGCTGGCGACGTCACAGCAGGAAGCCTCCCAGCCCCGCCCGACGCAGACACACGGAGACTCAGAGAAAAATACAGTACCCGAAGAATCTCGGGTGCTTCCGATATATTTTTTGTGCGACACGGCACATACTTGCAAACCTGCATGGGCACAGCAAGAAAGCTGTGCCCTTCCCGAGAGCTTAGCACCCATTCACAACCCACACGGCGACGATATATGTGTGTAGACGTGTCGAGCGGCGGGTAGTAGCGAGCCCTCTCATCTCGGTGGCCTCGCTACTACCCGCCGCTCGACACGTCTGCACACATATATCGTCGCTGCACAGGTTGCAAATGGGTGCTAAGCTCTCGGGAAAGGCACAGCCCCCCCGCTGCACCCACACAGGATGCAAGTACATGCCACATGGCACAAAAAAAATATCAGAAACACCCAAAATTCCCCAAGTACTACATTTTTCTCAGTCTCCGCGCATCTGTATCAGGCAGGGCTGGGAGGCTTCCTGCTGTGACGTCGCCGAGCCGTGATGCGTCATCTGCTGGTCGCCAGTTGTGTTTTTCGTCTGCTGGTCGCCAGTTGTGTTTTGAGAGCTCGGGGAATTTACAGATTTTGAATGCGGATCATTTAAAAACGGGTGACTGGATGCAAAAAGTGACAACATATTGTTGATATACTCAATCATGGCTATATTTTGACTGCATTAAATCAGGAATGATGAAATGGTCTGGATGATTACTTTAAGCAATCAATTTTACTGAAAGGTAACCTTGATTTTGCTGATTTGTTCCGAGATGGCCTTGCGATTGTCTATCAAAATCTCTAAGGACTGCTTGGCTTGCTTCTTAACAGACACCACCTCCAGCTCTCCGTCCAGCCATGACCTGGAGCACGGGTTAAAAAGAAAGCTTTAGGAAACAAAAGCTTTTCAAGATTTCAAGCATTTTCCTTTATTTTTTTCTGAACTTTAGTTCAGAGCGAGTTCATCTACAATGAAAGGATGACGATTCAACAAGACTGAAGCTATCAAAGAAAATTCCCAAAAAGACCCATGTGCAATCCTGAAAGATGCCCACCAGGACTACTTCAAGAAAGGAAGATGGGGAGCACTGCATTCACTGAACTTCAAAGGTTGCCAAGGAGGAATTAGTTGAAGCGTGAAAATTATAAAAGAAAAAATTTAACATACTTATTGAACAGCCAGCATAAGTGGAAAGAAGACGTGGATAGATATTCAGGATGATGAAAGATAATAAGAAAACTGCTTAAGCAATTTAGAACATTCCTAGTTTCCCAAAGAGTAGCATAAACCGCTGGAATGGACCCAAAGTAGAAATGGAACAAACATGAAAGATCCACAGAATGAGTAAGTAAATATGAATCTAATACAACACAAGTTTAGCTTGAATCTTCTAAATATGTAACACAACTATACAGGTAAAGTTACTTACTTTATGCGGTTCTCAGTGCCACCGATATCTTTAGAAGCTGCTCTCTTCTCAGACCCCGCCTTTTGCAGAGCCATGGCATCCTGATGGTGAAAAATAAGATGATCCATAATTCACGTGCTATAATTCTGATTTAGAGATTCCCCTCCATACATAAGAACATAACAAAGTAAGGAAGCTACAAGAGGCAGTGGGACCTACACGAGGTAGTCCTGTTACTTAACTCTACCTATATCCACCTCTCTTCCCCATCCATTAATTTATCCAGACTCCTTTTAAAGACCCCAATAGACTCCGCATTGACCACCTGACGACTTAGTCCATTCCAATCATTCACCACCCTATTTGTGAACCAGTTTCTCCCAATTTCCTTTTTAAATCTACACTTTTCCAACTTGAATCCGTTACTTCTTGTTCTACCCTGCTTACTAACCTTAAGAATTTTTCCTACATCGCCTATATTGTATCCCTTTATCCACTTAAAAACTTCTATCAGATCGCCCCTTACTCTACGCCTCTCGAGTGATACTTAACCCCTTGAGACCCAGAACGTAATTTCCATTGTAATTTAGCTACCTTAAGGGATTTTTAGTGAATATAAGCAATATTTTATAGATATGACTTGTTTAGTATCCTTGTCCACTAACTAATTTGGTATATTCAGTTACTTTTCATTGATTTATGGCTTGACAACATACATTTTTTATAGCAAAGGAAAGATCTGGGTGTGAAGGGGTTAAGGCTTTGTCCCAAGCATGTGGGGTGGCACCCAACATACAGCAGCTCGCTCACAAACCATGAAAACTATTTGCAATTTGTACATCCTGAACATACAAAACAATTTACTGCTAGCTACATACTAGTTTATACAAAAGGATATTACTGTTAACTGATTAAATAAATCATACAGCATATAGATAATTGCACAAAATATATCAATCTCATTACATACTTTTAGCCTTTTGTTGATAGCAATTGCTTCTTCCATTTTGCGCCTGAGGACATTCTGCTTCTTGGAGTGGAGCCGTTCCATCTTGACGATTTGGTACTGTTTCTGACGATCAGCCTCCTTCAACTTGGCAACCTGGGGAGCAAAATATGATGGTAGTTATACCTACACACACACACACACACAACACACACACACACACTATATATATATATATATATATAATATATATATATATATATATATATATATATATATATATATATATATATATAATATATATATATATATATATATTATATATAAATAAATAAATAAATAAATAAAAAAATAAAAAATAACTAACTAACTAACTATATATATATATATATATATATTATTGCTTTTCCCACTGACAACCTTATGTGAGTTTGTTTTCTATTTCCATATGAAACAAAAGTCTTGGGGATAGAGTTCCAGCCACCAAATAGACTAAAGGAGACATGGGGTGAGGTCTTGGGGAGGAATCTAGGCACCAGATGGTAAGAAAAATATAAGTTACATAAGCTGCATAGCCTGCTCAGCTGTTTATCAGGCAGCTACGGATCAGGGATGGAAACATGGAATCATCCTTTCAAAACTGTGACAATAACACAACAAATCTGAAACAGCTGTGACTTCTTTTTGAAGTTTGTGACATTACCTCTCTGTCTTTCTGAGCCTTCCACTGTCTAAACTTTTCACTGTCCTCCTTCATCTGTCGGATGAGTCTCACTCGAGTTGCCTTCATTGCCTGAAAAGATGGGAAAATAATTAAGAAAACAGTATTAAGAAACAAGAACAAATATTTCTATCTATTTATTTCTATCTATCTATCACAAAAAAGGTCATAAATGTTTGTGGTTCTTTCATTCCTTACACAAGAATTAAAAGTTTGGAAATTATTGCTTGTGTTGTAAAATAAAACCCTGTGATGGAGGGAGGGATACTTCCTCCCCTGCAAGTTATAGTTTCTCACAAGTGCTTGTGGGCCCTTTGGACCCATGTATTGATGTTTTTAGTAGTAGTATATATTAGACAACATGTGATTGCAAACTCCAATCGTGTTGTTGCTGTCGTTGGTCACTGGTCAAAGTGCCTCGGGGTAGACCATGTTCCGTGTGATTCCAACCCTTTGTGTTCCGTATGATTCCAACACACACACACACACACACACACTCACACACGCACACAAACGTCCATGAGTCTACTGAGTTTGTGGAATGCGGCAAGACGTTACCGCAGAGTTTATCCTGTAATTTAATACTCAGTGTTTTTAGCCCAAAACCCCCCTTCAAAATAATTCAATCGACATGGGACCAAGCCGCTTACCACCTACGATTTATTTGAGATTTTTTGAGCCTACTCTCATCAAAATTGAATTTACAGTTTCGGCTACCCAAAACAGACACACGGCTACTCCTATAGTATATTAGATAGATGAGGGTAGAAAGCCAGAAAGAGTAGCTTCTAAATTCCTGTCAAAAACTAAGCTTTTATCAATTAAACCTTCTACATGTTTTGTGCCCCATGAATGGTGACTGAATCATTCCTTGATCAGAAAATGCAAGAACCTCACTTAGCCATATCTAAAAAAAAATAATAACAATGAAAACTGATCAAAAAAAGGCATGCACACACAAATATTATAAGGCATTGAATTACTAATAAATCAGTGAAAAGGACAGATATGGCATAAACTTTGTAATATCATGCAGTAAGGCATCAAGTGGGACAGACATCTTTGCAAGTTTACATGACTGACAACAATGAAGATAGTGGTAGGCAACAATTAAAGGACCAACTATGCAATGGAATGTAGGAGTTAAGAGTTAAGGTGTAAGTCAGATGGAAAAATTAAAAAGTTCATCACATATCATCTTTGTTGCCTTGTTCTCACCTGAATTTCTGTGTTCAATTTATTAACTTTTTGCTCTGACTGCTCCTTCATGCGTAACAGCTTCAATTGTTCCTTTTGTTTATGTTTGAGAGATGTAATCTGGGCCTCTAGTTCTTGGACTTTCTTTCGCCGTTGTTCAGACAGCCTGAGAGTGTGGTAAAACAAAAATTAGTAGTGCAGATCACTTTATTAAATGAAGTATTAAGAGACATAGTGATTATTCCAGCTCCATGGCAATGTCACAGTTGTATGGACTGATTTTTATAGGGAGGATGAAGGGATATGTCTAAGAGCCAACCTTATACTGGCCACTTAAGCTACGGTCACACTTGCCATTTTTACCCGTGGACTGGGCGGTTTTGCGTGGGCTGGGAGCAGAGCTACTTCTGGGCGCCCAGAGCAAGTGGTCACACTACTGTCTGGCCGCGGCGCCACCCAGCCCAGTGCTAGGCAGATCTCAAATCAAAACAAACGCGACAACGGCGTCTCTTAATACCAAAATATACCGTAATACACCGAAATACATGACAATACACTAAAATAAGGTATCAAGAGACATAATACATACATTTTTTAAACGTGTTCAGGGTGTATTTCGGTGTATTTTGGTATATTTAGGTGTATTATCGGTATTTTTTTTTGTATTTCGGTATATTTCGGAATATTTAGGTGTATTATCGGTATTTTTCGGTGTATTTTGGTATATTTTGGTATGTGTTTAGGTGTATTTCGGTATATTTGGGTATTAAGAGATATCCACGCGACAACTCACGGCACACCTGAGTGTGCCGTGAGTAAACACCGCCGGGTTTATGGAACTGTCGCCGAAACACCAATCTAGAACTCTCGCCGACGTGAAAATGTTAACCTGACCTGGGCATTGGCACCTAACTTAACCTAACTGATCAAGCTAACGATAGTATTTCATCCCTGAATGCAGAAACACGGGTAAAACTTGATTAAATGATATTGGGTCCTGTAATATCAAGAATTGGAACACTTGACGACGGCGGCGAGAATTCCTATCGGCGGTGGGTACCTGGAACTGTCGCCGATCGGAACTCTCGCCGCCAGCGGCGAGTCTTCCAATTCTTGATACTACAGGACCCAATTTACACATTTAATCAGGCTTTGGTAATAATGGACGAGGACTTCGCGGTCATTTTCAGAGACACTGACAAATTTTTCCTGCCCCAAAATAGTGCTTTTTGTAATGGAGATAATTTTATTTTCCGGAAAGCAATAGTTTTCATACAATAAAAAAATTCTTCACCGAATTTTATGGTCGCCGTTTCCATTAAAAACACTGAATTTCTATAAAAAAAACACTTAAAACTTTACCAAGAAAAATTTGTCAGGGTCTCAGATAACCGGGAAGTGATTGAATAGAACATACCAAACCTGACCTTAGCCTAACCTTATAGGTTTTAATGAAACTTAGCCTAACCTTAACCACTAAGTATACCTAACCTAACCCCTTAGGTTAAGGTTAGGTTAGGTTTTATTAAAACCTATAAGGTTAAGTTAGGTATACTTTGTGGTTAAGGTTAGGTTAGGTATACTTTGTGGTTAAGGTTAGGTTAGGTTTCGTTAAAACCTATAAGGTTAGGTTAGGTATACTTTGTGGTTAAGGTTAGGTTAGGTTTCATTAAAACCTATAAGGTTAGGTTAAGGTTAGGTTTGGTATGTTCTATTCAATCACTTCCCTGTTATCTGAGACCCTGACACATTTTTCCCGGTCAAGTTTTAGTGCTTTTTCTGATGGAGATTCAGTGTTATTAATGGAAACGGCGACCATAAAATTCGGTGATTTTTTTTTTTTTGTATGAAAACTATTGGTTTCCGGAAAATAAAACTATCTCCATTCGAAAAAGCACCTATTTTGGGGCAGGAAAAATTTGTCGGTGTTACTGAATGACCTCAGTCCTCGTCCATTATTACCTAGGTTTTACCTGTATTTCTGCATTCAGGGATGAAATGCCAGCAAAAGCTTGCTCATTTAGGTTAAGTAAGATGCCAATGTCCTGCTTAGGTTAAAATTTCCACGTCGGCGAGAATTCTCGGTTGGTTTTTCGGCAAAAACTCCCATCGATGGGTTTCATAAACCGCACCGCCTACGTCTGTCCCCTGCCCCTCACTACTGCTGGTGCCACGCCTGTGATAGCATCATAGGACATCACCAGGGGTCATAGAGTTCCTCAGGGAATCTTCGCAATCCTTAATAACACAAAGAACGGGTTTTATTCATACGGCATTACGGCTTTGTTTATACTTGAAGCTCCAAGGTCAAGCGAGTGTGTAGCTTTGATTTAGTGATCATTGTATAGTCCCTCATCGTTGATCATCTCAGAAAAATGTAATTATCTAGGATTACTACGATGTATTATCCTTATTCTTGAATAAAGATACATAATTTTCTTAAATTAGCTTGCTGTCAATACTATAGACCCTCAATCCTCTCTGCTGCCCAGACATAGTGAGGTTGGGTCGCCCACGGATAAACGATTCGCTCCGTCCACCGCTGGGCGTCGATGCTGGGCAGTTTTTCAGCCACTGGACGGCCATTGGACGCCCAGCCCACGCTAAACCGCCCAGTCCACGGGTAAAAATGGCTAGTGTGACCGCCCCTTTAGGGAGGATCTCTATCAACAGATAAAATTCTTAAGAGGTAATGAGAAATCCATGTTTTTCTTCACTAAAGCATTGATCACTGCATCCCAAGGTACTACAATAAAACAGAAAGATCACAAGGTGGTTGAAACCTGCAAGCCTTGAACAGTCTCCATCTGTCCATTCTTCCAACAGGTTGCTTTGTAATGGGCCAATTATTTGCATTATATTTAACCTCACATTCAATATTTCTATCCTCCCTCTCTGCTCCATTTTCTTTCATCATCTGTGAAGATGACGACCTGTGCATATTTAAACCACAAACTGAAGATATTAACCCCTTGAGGCCCAGAGCATAATTTCCATTGTAATTTGGGTACCATTAGATGATTTTTAGTGAATATAAGCAGTTTTATAGATATGACCTGTTTAGTATCCTTGTCCACTAGCTAATTTGGTATATTAAGTTACTTTTCGTAATTTTATGGCTAACAACAGACTATTTTATATATCAAAGGAAAGATCTGGACGTGAAGGGGTTAAGTAATAAATGAGGTGATTACAAATGATCAATACAACAGGGACGTACTTGCTGGTAGCTGAGCCATGACCAGAGACCTTCAGCTGCTGCAGGAGTTGATCCTTTTCCTTACCAAGAAGATCAATGTGTATTTCAAGGTTCTTCTTTTCTTTCTCATGTTGTTCTCTCATTGCGACAAATTGAGTATCATTCACAGTCATCTTGTTCATTAATTCTTCTTTCATTGCCAGTGCTCTATTCAAACCCTGAAATTACAACCAATCGGTACAGTAGACAATAACCTGAAATATGAACTAATAATAATAATAATAATAAAAATAATAATTTTATTCTCACCCGAAGGCATACAAGCAAAAAAACTACATAATATATGGACGAGGGAATGAATTTAAGTACTAAAGCAAATAATTGATAATAGCTATATACCTCTATAATAATAATAATAATAATAATAATAATAATTTTAATATCACCCGGAGGCATACAGGCAAAAAAAATAACAACAATAAGACGAGTTAACTTAAGCTAATGACTAACCAACTAATCCTAATGTCCTGTCACTAACTGTCCTAACTAATAGTCCACATATGTACAAAATATCTAAAATAAAGGACACAAACAGCTTGACACAATGAAAACAGAGACAAATACCTGCAGTTCTTCATTTAGTGCCGCCTGCCGTAGTGTAAATTCTGTCCCAAATTCTTTAGCCATCTCCTCCGTGCTGCCGTCCTCCTGCTGCATCTCACCACAGGGCGTGTCAGTGGGAGAAGTGTCAGGCTGGGGGGCCATCGAGGTGTTGGAGATATTATGGCGAGAGAGCTCATGATCCATTATTGCCTTTGCTCCTCGGTGTTGTTCACTCTGTTGGTAGTTGATGCCATGAGTCAATGAGATCAAAGTGGTAAGGTGAAAACATGAAATCAGGAAGAGTTCGAGAGTTCACCAGTGTAAGGGATGAAAGTGCAAAGAAAATTATTAACTCTTGCATTAATAAGATGGCTCTTTCATCTGTCTAGATATATCGTCTCTTAGTTTTTTAACTATCTAATGCCTGTCTACCACCCATCAGAATGTGACGTGTAGACCATTGCTGGCCTTTCACACAGCAAGGGTACACACTACACACTCACACACTACATCCACCCTTACAGGAGTGAAGGATGGCCACCCTCAGCTCCTGCCAGCATCATGAGGTCACAACTCCTCGGCTTACATCCTGTACCTTCACCTATAACATCACAGGTGTAACTATAAAAAATCCAGCCTGCGCCAACCAACGGGCGGAGGGCCAACCATCACGTCCCTCCATACAGATATAAATAGCCTACTGGCGCTATAGGTTTCAACATAAAAAAGAAAAGAAAAAAAATAAATAATTCTCTGCTTGGTGGACAGGGGTTTAGCGTGAAAGGGTACAAGCCCAAATTGTCTAAACCAGCCTATGGACTCAAAACCACGTCTCCTCTTGACCTGCACTACAAGCATACATAATGATCTCTGAAGATCCTTGGTTGTTAGTTAGGTTTAGAGCCAACTTCTTGTCATGAAAATTCCACATGACAAAAATCTTACCTGTAGATCAATAATCTTGCCTTGCAAATCCTTGACAAGGTTAAGGTGATCCTCAAACTGTGGGTTGGAGGACACATCGAAGGTTTTATTCAAGGTTTCATAAGTTGCTCCAGTCTGTGCAAGCAGCTCCCCCATCTTCACTTTCATACGTTCCCTTGACAACTCTGCCTGAAAACATCAATAAAAATTAAATGTACCTTCTTTCAAAACAAGATTCACAAATTCACCCACAGACAGACCTTCTCATACATAGACATAGACACACACACACACACACAACACACACACACACAGAAAAGGCACCACTTGTTTTAAGTATCCATTCATTACATTACACTGAACCTTTCTCTTTAATTCACATAAATTGCATTAACCCCTTCACGCCCAGATCTTTCCTTTACTATATAAAATCGTCTGTTGTTAGCCATAAAATTATGAAAAGTAACTAAATAAATCAAATTAATTAGTTGACAAGGATACTTAACAGGTCAAATCAATCTTGCAAACATTGCTTATATTAATTAGAATCTTCTAATTGTACCAAATTACAATGGAAATTACGTTCTGGTCCTCAAGGGGTTAAGCTGGTCAAGATAGGGTGATAATGCAAATAAACATTGAAGTAATAGAACACAAGGAGCACAACCCTCACCATGATGGCCCTCTCTGCCATGTTGGTGTTTTCATCAAGTGCTGTCTGCAACGCCTGAGTCAGCTGTTTGATCTCTTCCTGCATTGCCTGGTTCCGATTCAGGAGAACGCTCACCTATCAAGGAATTAAAGGATTGATAAAATATGCTTCCACATAATCGTACTATATAAGATCTGAATATGAATACTATAGTCTTTCCACTGTATCAAGTCATTTTAGTCGCTTTAATTTCTACCCATTACCATTATAATTATAATTATATATATTATATATATATATATATATATATATATATATATATATATATATATATACATTCCTACTTTCCCCCTATGGTGAGCAAACAATACCTCCCTCATAAGTGGGGGGGGGGGGGGGGGGGGGGGGGGAATAAAACTACCACTCTACTAATAATCGAGAGGGTGGTTGGTGGATAATTTCCCCAAGTGACTTAATAAAATGGAAAGACTATAGGAAGTGCCACCAGAGTTAAGAAAGCCAGAGCCCCACACAACACAAGTAGCAACAAACATCAAAACACTTACATCCTCACTGGAACTTGTTGTTCCTCCGCCACTGTTGCTGGAGGCCAACAACTGAACCTGCAGCTGCATAAGCTGAAACACATATACATTTTTTTAAATTTGTTGCATTAACATATATGGAACCACATCCCATGAATTTATCAAAATAAATATCCAGCTTTATCTAAAGGAATATTACAAAATGTTGTTACAGAGCTAATATAAGCAGAGAGAGAATAGGTGCATAAACATTTGTTTGGGGATTATAAATTTCTCAATCTTTGTTCTCAAATTGACTGAATTTTAAGTCCCACCATAATTGTAGGTCATGTCAAAGTTTAGGTTTATAAATTATCTCAAATGTTTTTCAAGGAATCCGGTATTATCATGAACCACCAAACTTATTTGGGAGAAGACTAATTGTCTGGAAAAATAATCTATTTACTCAAATATGTCATCAAAATCTACCATATGTGAGTAGCAAAATAATACATTTCTTTTGATTCCTGAAAGTATGACTGTACTATATCCTACTTTCCCTTACCTGCTGTCTCAGGTTGGCCAGTTCAGCAGCCTGAGGATCCCGGTTGATAATGGGTTTGTTCTTAATCTTGCGGGCCCGGTCAGCATAGCGGAGAGTACTGAGGGACTCCTCCATGCTACTGTCGGCGGGTGACACACAGGCCACCATCACTGTGTGGGAGTTGCCTCCAAGGGAGTCTGCAAAATAAGACTGATGCTGCAAACACCTCAACCCTCTCACAGTTATGAGTCCCAACATTTAAACCAACATATAACCTAAGTTAATCAATATCATGATTTTAAAGCATACCTTCGCTTGAAGGTTGTATAAATAGAAACAAACTTTCATGAAAATGTTTCTCTCCCTAGCCATACCACTGGAATACTACAAGTACTTCACTTATGACTAATGTTATACATAAATAAAATAATTACCTTGTAGCAGTCTGGTCAATTTGGAATCTCTGTATGGAATATGACCTCGACCCCCTTCCTCACCAAGGGCTGAAATGACATTGCCTAAGGCCAGGAGACCCCGGTTAATATTCACCCCCTCTTTGAACCTCTCCCCCGTGGCTCCCGTCTTCTTGGCACGTTCACTGCCGGCCAGATCCACCAAGTGAAACTTGGCAGACACAATGCTCGCCCTGAAACAAAAAATGTCTTATGAGTTAGAGAAGTAAATCATGATCTTATGAGTTAGAGAAGTAAATCATGATCTTTTGAGTTAGAGAAGTATATCATGATCTTATGAGTTAGAGAAGTAAATCATGATCTTATGAGTTAGAGAAGTAAATCATGAGAGAGAGAGAGAGAGAGAGAGAGAGAGAGAGAGAGAGAGAATCAGAATTTTATTTCCATTGTTACAATGGCTATTCTTTAAACATAGTAATGAGTCTTACAATATTTCTGAATAAGATAACATGTGTTAAAGGTAGAATACTGAACATGATTTTGATATATGATATGATGATATACAAATAAAAAAATTGTAAAACATTAAAAAATTGTAAAACATTAAAATTCTAATAAAAACAAATAAAAAAGCAGAGAGGAGAGAGAGAGAGAGAGGAGAACGAGAGAGAGAGAGAGAGAGAGAGAGAGAGAGAGAGGGGGGGGTAATGAGGAGAGAAGGAAAACAAGGAGATGGATGTGAAGGATGAAAGGAGAAGCGGAGAGGCAGAAGACAAGTCATTTGGGAGTGATAATCCCCCGAAGGAATGCCTGGTCAGTGGAATACATAGGAATACATAGGAAGAACAGATACCAGGAGACCTTTTGGTCTATAACGAGGGTATCTGCTGAACTACCAGTGGTGGGTGCCGTTAATCAAAAAGTTAACTTCGTTAATCGTTAATCCGTTATCCAAAAAATTAACTTCGATAACCGTTCATCAGTTAATTCTTTAAAAATGTAACGGAAGTTATCGATAAACCGATAACGTTAATTTTTATTCTAGAAAAATAGAAAAAAATCAGTTTTTGCTCTAAAACCACCTACAAACACCTTTGAAAAGTGCCAAAACTATACAATCAGCCTTTATGGTTTTTTTTTAAGGGCTTTAGAACCCAAAAAACTCGTTTTTTTTTGCTTTAGAGTTAAAAAAGGCAGATTTTATCGCTATAATAACAAATACTCACGTTGTAACCGTAATAGCTCTCCAGAGTGAAGTGAGTCCTCTTTCTACTGGCACTTCCTTTTATATATAGCGCTGCGTTGCGTGCTATGGTGCAATATCTTATTTGTTTATTAAAGAAACTTTATATGATCTATTAATAGAAAATAATTGCTTAAATATCGAATACATAAAATATCATTTTGAACTCACAATTCGAAGTTTAATTGAAGTTATTTATAATAATAAGTAGCGTTATATCGGGGTTGAAAGAATGACGCGTACAATATTAAATATGCTAAGACTCTACATCTGTATTGAAAATCTGAAAATAATAGAAACTTTTAAACGTTTAACGGTTTTTATGAAATTTTTGGGTTAGCGGACTTGAGTTAACGGAAGTTAAATGTAACGGAAGTTAATTAGTCCGATAATGATTTCCAAAGTTAACTTAAAAGTTAAATCGTTAACGAAAATGTTAACTTCGTTAATTAACGGTTTGGTGCCCACCTTTGTGAACTACATACTACTAACTATCAACTACATGTAAGGGGACAGTTGGAATAGGATACCATGTCCCTAAAGAAGATAGGAACATGGAAGTTTCGTAGTGAAGAATGATAGGATATGAAGTATGCTAACTACAACTACAACTAATCGATCCGGGGGGGGGACGATATAAAATAAATTCGCGGGGCAATATAAAAACCCATTTACTTTACATCCAGTCTGTTTTGAATTGTTATAAAGTTTTTAATGGTTTAAAAGTTATTGTGCTGGCTTCGACAACATTTGCTGGTCATTTGTTCCATCAATTTACAACTCTAACATTGAAATAATTTTTGACCAATTTTGACCAATCAGTTTTAAACCGTTGTTTCTTGTTGTCACGTGATGAGAAAGCTCGAATAGATTCTCTTGATTAATAACATCAAATCCTTTAAGGATCTTAGAGATTTCTATCAAGTCCCCACGGATTCTGCGATCCTTTAAGGAAAACAAAGTTTCCGCAGTCACTCTTCATAGGATGAATTTCGCAGAGATGGAATCAGTTTGGTTGCTCTTCTTTAAACTGATTAGTTTTTGGCTTGATCTTTTACAAAACAAGGCGACCAGAATTGAACGGCATATTCTAAGTGTGGCCTAACCAAAGACGTGTAAAAACGTGTGATTACTTTCAGAGTTTTAAGTTCAAAGTTGTGTTTAATGAAGCCCAACATCATATTCGCCTTTTTACTGGCAGCTAGGCAATCCATACTCGTTTTAAGATCATTATTAATGATGACACCTAAATCCTTTTCCTGCTGTACTTCAGTTAATGACGTATTTTGCATTTGATAGTTATATTTGAGGTTATTGTTACCTATATGCATTACTTTACATTTATCGGAATTGAATTTCAATAGCCATTTATCACTCCAATCTGATAGTTTGTCTGGATCACGTTGCATGAGTTCGCAGTTTTCTCTAGTACAAGTACAACTAGTCGTCGAATTACAACCTTGATTGGTTACGACCGATCGGTCATAAGTTGATCTGGTCGTAAGGCGGCCTATGTTATAATTATACAGTGTATTATAATATTATACTGTATGATACTATTATAATCATCTTTAAGTCATATTTTATCAACATTTTCTTTGTTCATTATTGTTATAACCATCGTATCACCACTGTCTTAGTACCGTTATCATCTTTCTACACATTTTATCAACATTTTCTACCATTCTATCAAAATTCACCGCCGGTCGTAAAGTCGAACAGTTGTAATCTACATAGGTCGTAAGTCGCCGACTAGTTGTAGTCGTCGACTTACGACCTTGATTGGTAATCTGATCTGGTCGTAAGTCGGCCTATGCTATAATTACCTTACGTACCGTAAATGGCGGCGTACAACTCGACTCTTTGAGCCTGAAAAAATCTCTCCAAAACTAGGGGTCGACTTATACAGCAAGGATAAAATACGAACCTTTACCAACGAGTGGCAAACAAGTGGATCAGCACTACTAAAAATCGCTGTACACCACTTACCGTAACCCCAGCAGGTTACCACAAATATTTCCAAATAAAACTGGTGTTCGGTGAACTTACTTAACATATTTAACACACTGATTAATATATAAATAATAAAATAATAATATAAAATCAGTTTAAATCTACACAAAACCATAGGCTATTTCCAACAGCTGATACACAGATTGTAAACAACTGACCGGAACGCCACTGTACCGAAGCGGCCAGTCAGATAACTACAACAACAATTGCCTGGCTGCTCGCCGAGCGCCAGCGCTGTCCGCTCAACTCATCGTACCTCACATTCTAACAATACAACCAGTAATTCTGATCTACAAATATATCGTGACCATACACAACGGGGGTAAAGACTTTGTAAGCTTTGGCCTATCAGTAGCCTACCGTATTTTTGGAGTCGACTTATACGGCAAGTATAGGCCTAACCCGTAATCTTGAGCTAATAATCATGAGGTCGACTTGTATGCCTGGTCGACTTATATGCCGCCATTTACGGTATATTATCGTATTATTATATATATTAATTTACACGTATATTATACTGTCGTACCGCCGGTCGTAAAGTTGAAGTCGTAAGTTGCGTAGGTTGTAAGTCGACGACTACCTGTATATGCTTTACCGCCAAATTTGGTGTCATCAGCAAATTTTGATATTTTAGATACAAGTTTGCAGTCCAGATCACAGGAGAAGGAGAAGCAGGAGAAGGAGAAGGAGAAGGAGAAGGAGAAGGAGAAGGAGGAGGAGCAGGAGGGGGATGAGCAGGAGGAGGAGCAGGAGAAGGAGGAGCAGGAGGAGGAGGAACAGGAGGAGGAGGAGGAGGAGCAGGAGGGGGACGAGCAGGAGGAGGAAGAGCAGGAGGAGGAGGAGCAGGAGAAGGAGGAGCAGGAGGGGGACGAGCAGAAGGGGGACGAGCAGGAGGGGGACGAGGGGGAGGGGGAGGAGGAAGAGGAGGAGGAGGAGGAGGAGGAGGAGGAGGAGGAGGAGGAGGAGGAGAAGAAGAAGAAGAAGAAGAAGAAGAAGAAGAAGAAGAAGAAGAAGAAGAAGAAGAAGAAGAAGAAGAAGAAGAAGAAGAAGAAGAAAGGAAGAGGTAGGAGTTAGCAGCAGCTTGGAGTTATGAAGAATAGAACCTACAAAGTTCTATTCTTCATAACTCTAAGCTGCTGCTAACTCCTATCTCTTCCTGTCCCTGCTGCCCTTATTAGGCTTTGTTGCAATTATGTGTTTTGGAAGAAAATTTATATTGCCACCCTCCCTGTTTTGCGTGCACCTTCATCTGTATATCAGACTCAGGGTGATGGAGCTGAAGAGTATAACAATGAAACTCCAGACCTCACGTCACCAGCCATGCCAGGAAACCCGGGGGCCACCAACCCCCAAAGGAGGGCCCCAAAGGCGGGCTGTGGGGCCTTCCTGCGGCCTTCCTCGGGATGTTTAAAAGGAAAAAAACGCGCCCCGTCACCCCCTCCGCGGGCGCCTAAACGGACCCTGCGTTTTGGGGGACCCCTGTTGTGGAGGGGGTCCCCGGGGCCTGCCCAGCAGTCTCCCCCGCGGCCCAAGCCCCGGGAAGAGCCGCTGAAAAAGGGGGGAAATTAAAAATTTTGAGGGAGGACAAAAAAGGGGGGCAGCAGCAGGGGAGGAGCAGAAGGGCCCCGGGTGGAGCAGGAGCAGGAAAGCGGGAGGGGGAACAGGGGTTTCAAAAAGAAGCGGGCTGTGCAGGACCCTTTTGTGGCAAAAGCAGGTTCGGAAGACTCCCCTAAAAGGTTCCGGGATGGGGGGAACGAGTCTGACCTTACGAAAATGTCCCCGGGGAGGGATCAGACCCGAGGACCCCGGCCTTAAAGATGGTCTGCCAAGCCTCACCCCCCCGTAAAAGAACCAGCGGGGAAAGGGCCCAAAGAACAGACCCAAAGAAGGACGTTTGCCCCCCTTCCATCGGGCCGGACCTCTGCTGGGGGGCCACGCGGCGCTGTCATCACCTTCTGCACCCGACGTGGTGGCCCCCGCCCGCCACCCTCCTCATGGGTTCTGACAAGCATGAAAAACGCCCCACCTCCTGGGGGCAGGCCAGGGAAACCGCCTCGTGTTCTTCCATGGGGACGCCCTCCCCTCGGCCCACGTTTTAACCTCCCGCTGGACCCCGGCCAGGCCCTGCCGAGTGCCCCCGTACTTCTAAACGACGCGGGTCGGTTGTAAAGGGCCAACAGTCCCCAAGGGGCCAAACCAGGCGGGGCAACGGGGGTGGTGGGGTACACGCTGGGATAAAACCTTTGGGGCAAGACCCGCCACTGAAACCCCCGGCGAGGTGGGCTTCGTCAGCGGGAAAGGGGTGCCCCAAGACCCTTGCCCTCCAAAGGGGACAACCAAAAAAAAAATAAAGGGACCCCCCCCCCCTCAACAACCCCAAAAAAGGAAGGTCCTCTCACGCAATTTCGAGGGGGGGGGGGGGGGAAGAAAGAAAGGGGAGCCAAGGAGAGGCGCCAGAAAGCCCGGGGAGGTAAATTTTGAAAAATAAAAAGCAAAAACAAAAAGAAAGTATAAAGCACAGGACGATGCCGCTGCCCCCGAGGATTCATTTTGGCCCCTGCGGGGGGCCCTCGAGGTCCCAGCACGCCCCCGCCGCCGGCAACCCGCGACGCGGGCCCGGAGGGGAGCGGGCTGGGGAGGAGAGCTCGGACGAAAAAGTGTGGCGATGAAAAGGAACAGGAAAAGGAACCACCCTGCCGGAGAAGGAGACGACACGTTTCTTCCCAGGGGTGCAAGAAAGGGAAGGGCGCCCTGCAGGGCTGCCGCCCCACGCTGGAGCGACGTTTTTTTGACTGCTTTGTGCACCCCCAAAACGCAAGGGAGAGGCCGGGGGCCGGGCGGCACCCAGGGGGGCCTGCCGAGGGCCGGGGTTTTACCCCTGGTTTGAGCTAAAGAAGCTGCTGTTTCCTGAAAAAAAGCAGAAGGCGAAGGCACCCCCCGCCCCTCATGACAAAAAGGGGCGGAAAGGGGCAGAAGGGCCAAGGGTCCCAGCCCCAAAGGTCTCCTCCACACGAAGAGAAAGCAGTGTTTACCCAAGCCCACTACGGGGGCACTGTGGGGAAGGGGCCAATTCTAATTTCAAACCTCCGCTGATTTACCCCGCTATGGGGGGGCAAAAAAAAAAAATAAAATAAATAAAAAAAATAAAAAAAAGAAAACTAAAATATGGAAAAAAGGTTTGACACCCCCAGAAATGAAAGGGGCAGGGCAAGGGAAGGGGGGAAACCCTCGCATCATTACCCCTAAAGTACAATATTGTTTAAATTTCCAAGTTTTTTTGGTTTCTATACTTTGTTTGGGGGGGAAAAAAAACACTTGATGATTTGTGGTGCCCAAAGGCACGTCAGGGGTGTTTGCCTGTGTTCGGCATCACTTGTCTGTGTTCTATGCTGACAAGTTAATCTGTGTTTTTCTGTGCCTGTCGGTATGTGAGGCAATAAACTTTGAAGTGTTCATTAAATATTTGTCAGTATTTTTTTCGTTACTATACTAAAAATCCCCCCAAACAAATCATTATTCTTTCCCTTCCTCCTCTCTCCCTCACAAACCCCAAAACCCACCATTCTCTGTGTGGGGCCCTTTCCCTTTCCTCACCTTTACCCCACATCACCTTTTTCCCTTTATTCTTACCGCAACTTTTCCCACATATCCTTTTTTTCTTCCCCTTCTTCACCTTTTTTTCCTTAAAACGTTTTTTTTTTTTTCTTCTATTTTTAAATTTACTTTTTTCAGGGTAAAAAAATGATAATGATAAAAATAAAAATTAATAATAATAAAAATAATAATAATAATAAACGATAAAAACCCGATGAAAAAACAACTACAATTCTTCCTCAAAAAAGTAACCCACAACGCAGGAGTTTTTTAGAAAATTAAAAGGGGGGTGTTATTTCGAATTTCTAAACCTTTTTTATGATTCAAGAAAATTTGGGGAAAAAAAAAGGATTATGATAGGAAAATTTAGCCAGTTTACCCGGGAAACCGATGCACCCGGGATATCCGGTACATACCCTCCCTAAAAATTCCCCAATAATATTTTTCAGCCCTTCACTTTGTGGACCATCTCTCACTGTAGAAACTGCAATTTTCCCTTTCCCTTTTTATCTTTTAAAGTTCCATTTGTCCTCCTATCAGTGAGGGGGACAGTTGACAGAAAACCCCCCTTTCCTCTTAAACAGCCAAAATTTATTCCTTTTCTTATTTTTTTAAAATTTGGGGAGGGCTGAAAAATCCCATTTTCACACGATATGAGGTTGAAAATTGCAAGAGTTTTTTTCGGGGCCCCCTTTTGGATTTTTGTGGGTGTTCTTTTTTTCCATTTGAATCCGAAGCTTTCTAATGTCTTCCAGATATTTCGTTTTTAGTGGGGTGGTCATTACGGAAAGTTTTATTATTCCCTCTTCAAAAAAAAAGGGTTCTAAGTTTTTTGGCTTGCTTTAAGGGGTCGTGAACGAAGGGTTTCTCAACCAGTCCCCCAAAATTTTAACAGATATTTTGGGGGAAAAATTTTTTATGTTTTCCCTTTCCCAGGCCTTTTAAAGGTTTCTGCTTAAAGAGTTTGGAAAAAGTCTGTAATTTAGGGTTCAAACAGTCTTTTTAAACATGTCAATCTTTTCCTTCCCCTCACCCTTTCATTCTAGAGCCTAATTTTTTTTTACCCAAAGGGTTTTTCCCCTTTTTTTAAAAATTTTACCCCTATTTTCATTTTTTTCCCTTGCATCTTTTCATTAACCTTTGGTTTAGTTTCAAAAATTTTTCTGCCAAGTAGCATAATTATGCACTCCAAAATTTTTTACAAGTATTCGCAGAATTTGTTTTTCCTCAAGGGGAAAGAAAAGGAGCATTTTCCCCTCTCAAATTCATGCACCCCCGGGGGAATAACAACTTTTTCCCCCTTGATAACCCCCCCAAATTCTGTGTGGGGGAGAAGACCTTCCCTGAGGGATCCTTTTTTTCCCCCCAAAAAATGGAAAATAGTCTTGCTGCTTTTTCTTTTTTTAAAAAAGTTTACCCAAAAATTTTAAAACAAACATCCAAAAAACAACTTTTTCTTTTCCGCGAGTGTTTTAGCAACAAGAGCTTCACGGGGGCAAGAAACAAAAGGGGATAATCCCCAAAACTGGGGTTTTCCTTCTTGACCCAAGGACACCAAAACCCCTTTTTCCGATCCCACCCCTGGATGGACAGCCATCTGGGGCAAATTCCCCACACATAATTTCCATGACAAGTCCTTTTTTTTCAAGTATTCTGTAACTAGAAAAAACTCCTGTCCTGTGGTTTGCACCATTCTTTTTCAGCATAAGAAAAGTTTTTGTTATTTTGTTATCGCCCAAAATAACGGATGAAAAACTAGAACTGAGGTTTTTTTCCAAAGTCTTTGTTCCTCCCTTGTAAAGCAACATTTTACCTTTTTATGAGTTTACACACCTTTTTTTAATAACAGACGACATGTCCTGGAAATTTGTCCCACCAAACGTGTCGTCTTAGAGGGAATTTTTTTTTTACTTTCTTTTCAGCCCCATCCCCAAACAAAAATTTTTACCACACACAGGGGGGAACCCGGAAGAAATATGACTGCAATTGAAAAGGGGTTTCTTTGTTTTGCTGTATGCTCTGCCACTAAATAGCTTGCTTTCCCGTGCCTTTTCTGACACCCTTTAAACCCCTTTTTTTCCCAAACCCCAAACCTTTTGTTGTTTGTTATCTTTTTAAGAGTCTTTTAAAGTAACTATAGGGTTTTGAGAGAGGTGAAATCTGTTTTTTTGGGGTTTAAAAGTCTCCCCATTTTCATAGGAGTCTAGATTCATTTTTATAGCTCAATGCCGCAAAAACACATTTTTTGGGTTTTTAACCCTTTACATCATCCCCAGCCAAATTTAAACCCAAATCCAAGATAACTGTCGTTATACAGGCCCAAATGACTTTCTTTTTTTTTACTTTTTTCTGGCAAAAGTGTCTTTGTTTTTTACCACCTCCCGACCCGGGGTGACAAACTCACTTTTTACTGTCCTTCCTTTTGGCCCCGCACGGACCTTACGACTATTCTCATTTTTTAACTTCACTTCACTTTCCCCACTAGGGTTTTGGACAGAGGAAATCGCTTTTAACAGTTTTTCTGTTACTTTTGCCTTCGGTGCCTTCGACCCCATTTTTGTTTTGATTTTTGATCAACTGCGACTTCACCGCTATTGCCTTTAGTTTCACTTTCCCCTTTTTTAAAAGGGGGTACTTTTCCATTTTTTTAAACTTGGAAACCCCATTAAAACCACAACAGCGAAACCCTTTCCGAGGCTTTCCAAACTACACTGACCCCGGGAGGTGCCTACCCAAATCTCTGCCTAAATTTTGGGTTTCCCAAATTATACATGTCATTTAAACGTCGGGGGTTTACGTAAATCACCCTCAAAAAGTCCCAAAATTTTTCATAAAACCCCCCTGTATACTATGCCCTCAGTTTCATTCATCATCCTTTTTTTTCCCTTTTAAAATGTCGGGTAAAAACAAATTTACTTGAACGCGTGAATTTAAAAATAGTAGGTTGGTTTAAAACCCCTTAAAAAAAAAAACCAGCAGGCTGTGGCTCAACTGGTAAGTACCGGGGTACATACTTTGTTTTAAAAACCCCTATTGGGGGTGGAAACGGGAAGTTTTTTTTTAAGCATGAATAAATTTTTATTTTTCTCTAAAATTTTTCTTTACCATCTACCCAAAAAAAAAACTTTAAAATTATTTAAAAGGACCTTGCAAACTACTTGTCTAGTTACTATTTAAATCATTCCTTTTACGATTTTCCTCTTTAATATAATAAACAAAAACTGCGACCTCAAAACGCAAAATAACCCCTTTTCTATGAAAAAATTACGCGGCGCACCTAGGGGGGTTCCCACGCGCACAGTTTTTAGAATCACTGCTTAGACTGTGGGCCCTGGCCGGCTCAAAAAAATAAACTTATCTATATGAAGTGAGAAAACCTACATAGAAAAGAAAAAAATATGGTGTTTACTTACCCCTTCATTTTTTTCTTTGTTCAACCTGCATGGAGAAGATTGCATGTGATCTGCTTGAGTGGCATTCATGGCAGTGGCCCCGGTAGCGCGATTCATGCACCCTGTCAGGGATCCAAATTGCAGTTAGAATCAAAATGCTAGCTTACTCATCGCTGTTTTATGCACTAAAATTATCACAAATAAATCTTATGATATTAAATCTTTATTGTGAGAATAATAACTAATAATATGTTGTCATACGAGATGGTGGCATTCTGCAATCATAGACGCATAGACGTAATAAACCAAATTACTTTTCTACAAAGATATCAGTCAGAAACTATACTAAGGTCTGCTACTCAAACAATAGATATTTCCAGTATTTCCTGATGAGAGCTTAGGGATGGTGTGATTCAATACATCAATATAGCTAACTATATCAAAACTAATAGTGTATGGGTATGTTAGAGTTGTTGAGTGAACCAGGACCTTTATGGAACATACAGACTAACCTACACTCTGGTGCATTGTATTGGTTACAGGAGTTTCGTACACAAGTTTTTCGTACCCAGATTTTGTTATTTGTTTCGTATACCGATTTTGAGTTTTTTTCGTACATACCTGGTGCCGTTTCGTAACTCTAGTAGTCAAGTTCAACTCTGAGCTGACTGTACAAACGACTATGGTTTCATATAGACTACGAAACAACTTTTTGGTGTACGAATCTACTGGTGTACGAAACAACTTGTGTACGAACTGACTGCACCCCATTGTATTTGCCTCCCTACCAGTCCTACAGCATCTTTTGCCATCTGCTACTCATTATCTACTTGGATGATTCAATACCTCTACTACCATCTCATCTATATCAATGACAACAAATCTGAACACACACTATCTCACTGTTTCAAGACACCTCATGGTCTCTCGAATGCTGGTCACGGGTATCTCAGTGACGCAACAAGTTTTATTCCTCTCTCGCATCTTCCCGGATGTCAACAGAGCATTCTTCCTTATTATTCTTATTACTCAGAAGATCAAACAGGGTCTCCTTATATAACTGCAAAATGACAGGAGAAATATGAATATATTATACAGTTGTTCCTTGGCAGAAGAGTAAAATCAATTGAGTAAATGACGAGATACAAGTAATAGCTACATATAAGCACATTGGCAAAAATATAACATTTGCAATTAATACTCTGCCATAAGGCGTTTTAGCTCGCTCACAAAAATACTAAACACAATTTGCCATTTGTACATCCTAAACATTTAGATAATTTGAACTTAATAAAAACAGCTACATTTTTTGCAAAACTTATTTTGATATATTATACAGTATACACTTATTTTGCTTCTTAAAATCTGTCACCCCAAGATTCTCCACAACCAGCCTCATTGCCAGTGGTTCACCCCAGCCTCTTCATAATGTTTAAGCCCTTGAGACCCAGAACTAATTTCCATTGTAATTTGAGTGCCATGAGACGATTTTTAGTGAATATATGCAATATTTTATAGATATGACCTGTTTAGTATCCTTGTCCACTAACTAATTTGGTATATTCAGTTACTTTTCGTAATTATAAGATTCGAAAACACACAATTTTTTATAGCAAAAGAAAGATCTGGGTGTGAAGGGGTTAAGATGTCAGTGGCGGGTCACCCCCTCCACACTAAAAACCACATCACGCCCACTCAGTCTCACACACACCTTTCACACTCTAGGATGCTTATTGCTCCTGTGATTTTATAACTTTTAAAATTCATCAGTACATAACATTATTTTGAATGTTTATGATATCCAATTTGCAAACAGCATTTAATATTCTTTGTAAGTGAACTGCCATGTTTGAGCCATCCCCTTTTGGAGAAGACTATGCAACGGTATGCATGGGAAGAAAAAATAATATTTCCTACAAAATCTGCTTCAGTTTTCAGAGATGTCCCATGAATGGAGAGTAAAAAACTAGTCACCAACCCTGCAAAGTCTTAAGATGCTGAGCTGCATTAATCTCAGCTTGTAGAGAAGGCAGTGAAATCAGTGGTTGCAAATGTGAGACATGATTATGGGAGATGTTGGCAACTACAAGCACGCTGCGTCGTGCACTGAATCTTACCGCCACGCTCTCCTTAGTCCACTTCCATCCGTCAAAGGCTCTGTTCTCGCTCTGTGCAATCTAAACCAAATACATCTAATAACATCTAATAGCAGGAACTACTACCTTTCTTTCACCTGCAACCCCAAGGGATGGATCACCAACGTCCATCTTATACAAACACACTATATCTTACCTCAATAAAGGACACCTTCACCATGTACTCCTTATCAGTCTGGTTTGCGACTCCCTCGAATATGTCCTGCACAGCCCGAGGGATGATGCCTGAGCCCTCTGACGCCTCAACCCCGGCCCCGGGTTCATAGGCTGTGCCCATGGTGTGAGTTTTGCCAGATCCGGTCTGGCCATATGCCAAAACAGTGACATTGTAGCCTGAAATTTACATTGAAAAAAAAATACAATAAACTATCTAGAATATTAATGACATCATGGCATTCCACATACTAAGCACCATGGTTTGGAAACATGTATGACTTTAAATTGTATGTAGTCTATTATGATGGGAAATGGCACAAAAAATTTAGTATGAGAACAGTTGTTAAAGACCTGAGTGCATAATCTGAGGAATTTCCATCGGAGGGACAGCCAGGTACTTCACAAGGGGCAGCTGTGACTCTACCCTTTGCCTCGGAACAGTACTCTACACCCCAAGATTTTTGTTTCTTCACCAAAGATTAGTGTTAAAAAATGTATGTGGGCATCTAATTAATTTTGTCATGAGAAAACAATACTGCTACCTAATGGCCTGTGTTATAGTCTATTTTTTTTAACGAGGCAAAAAATCCTGACCCCTTGCTGCTTACTGATTGATATTTGATGTCATGAGAAGGGAATAGTACACTTCTTCTAAATTTATGCTGTATTTTATCAGTTAACCATATTATCAGGCAGACATAGGCATAACTTTAAGCATGAGACCTTAAGATAGAATGGATTTTTTGCCTTGTTAAAAAAATAGACTATAGTTAATCACATATTTACCTTTAAACAAATTTTGGACCACACTTTTAATAGAAGTGTCATAAATATAGCCTTGTGTGCTGTCCGTTGCATAGGCGTAGTCATAGGTGAAGGCTTTGTCTGTTCCTCTGACCACAACCTGAGGGAGTAAAACATGCAATTAGCAACAATCTCTAGTTCTTCACTCACCCACTCTTCACCCGACAATACGTCCAACCCCAGCGTGGTCGGGAGATGAGGGACATTAAAAGAAGATGATGATTAGCCCCTTCATGTCCAGATCTTTACTTTGCTATATAAAATTGTATGTTGTTAGCCATAAAATTACGAAAACTAACTTAATATACCAAATTAGCTAGTTGACAAGGATACTAAACAGGTCATATCTATAAAATATTGCTTATATTCACTAAAAATTGTCTAATGGTACCCAAATTACAATGAAAATTACGTTCTGGGTCTCAAGGGGTTAAAAGGATAAACGACAAGTAGAAGCCATAGAGCAGCATTTCTAACCTGGGGGGAGTCATGTGTGATGTCGATGCATTCCTGGCAGCCTTCGCGTATCTCCCTGGCGCTGAGAGGCCGTATCCGCACCGCCACCCTCACCGGGATCACCTTGCCGCCACTGCTCTCCTCGCTGGCCATCCTGTGTTCTGCAACAAAACAGTGAAAAATGTAGAAGGCTTTGTTTGATCTAGTGATTAATACAATTTGTATAATTTGTTAACATGCATCTATTGTTAACCCCTTCACGCCCAGATCTTTCCTTTACTATTTGAAATTGTCTGTTGTTAGCCATAAAACTACGAAAAAATTACTTAATATACCAAATTAGCTAGTGGACAAGGATACTAAACAGGTCATATCTATAAAATATTGCTTATATTCATGAAAATCGTCTAATCATACCCAAATTACAATGAAAATTAGGTTCTGGGCCTCAAAGGGTTAAAAGAAACCTTAATCGAAAGCCATTCCACATTCATTATGTAAACATACCTATATACTAAACTTCTGCCATTTAAGTTTTGCACCAGTCCATGAAATTTGAGAAACACTTGAAGCACACTTCTTCCCAAATTTATCTCAACACATGATTCTGGAAGACATGTTAAAGGAGGCATAAGTGCAATATTACAGTAGGCCTATACTCGCCCGTGGCAATATTACAGTAGGCCTATACTCGCCCGTGGCAATATTACAGTAGGCCTATACTCGCCCGTGGCAATATTACAGTAGGCCTATACTCGCCGCAATATTACAGTAGGCCTATACTCGCCCACGTGGAAATTTTTGGCGACCGTTCCACTTGTAATGAATGAAAATGAACTATAAATACTATTTCATTATTGGACACCACATCTTTTGCTTGTGCCAGAACACTGTAAAACTGCAGTTTGACATTGGTAACGTAACCTAACCTAACTGGGGTGACTAGAAGTTGATTAAATGTATATATTAGGTGCTGTAACATGAAGATCAAGAACTGGAACTGTCGCCGAAAATAGGAACATTCGTCGACATGAAAAATTGAAACATACTGATGTCGGCGAGCATTCCTATCAGCGACAGTTCCAGGTACTCTTAAAACCACCGATCGTGTATTGGTTGTAACTGCACTTATACCGAAAAATCCCTTGGGAATGGACTCTAGAATTTGGTACCTGGAACTGTCTCCGATAGAATTCTCGCCGATGTCGTCGAGTGCTCCAATTTTTTACGTCGGCTAGTGTACCTATTTTCGGCGATAGTTCCAAGGTAAAATTCTAGAGTCCTTTCCCGCCCTTATAAGTGAGTTTTTTCCTTCAGACCTTCACAGATCCCTTCAGATACCTCTAAAACGTAATTATAAAGTGGGGGAGATTTCCCCTTCCCTCCCCTAAAGGAGGGGTTCTCAAACTGGGGGTCGCGAGATTTCTAGAATGTGCAAAATGCACAATATTCATAATTTATTAGTATTCTTTTATATATATTATCATTATAAAACAAAAAAATGATTATACCTTCCTAGTCTTTAATATATTGTTAATAAAAAAGTACAGTTACATAATCTGACTGAGAAAAGAGTTGATCCCTTGTCCTCCCTCCCCTTTCCGTCAAGCCCTCACCACCACGCTCACACGTCCATAGCTATACAATACATACGGAGGCTACTTGTATCATCGCTGCCCGACCCTTGTTAATGCATTACAAATCCATATCACAAGTCATAACTTTATTTAGGTTACTTATTTTTTCGATGCGTCTAAAGCAAAAATATAGTATATAAATTGCACTGATTACGGTATCATTTAAGTATTCATAATGCTTTACCAAATATATTACACTTAGATTGTTATGATACGGATCAATACGACTCTCTCTCTCTGTGTGTGTGTGTGTGTGTGTGTGTGTGTGTGTGTGTGTGTGTGCGTGTGCGTGTGTGTGTGCGCGCGTGTGTGTGTGTGTGTAAGAGAGAGAAAAAAGACAGAGAATGTAAATGTGTCAGATTGTCAGAAATGCTTTGGTAAGGGTAGGAGGGGTCGCAAGACTTTCAAAATTATTTGGAGGGGTCGCAGGCCAAAGAGTTTGAGAACCTCTGCCCTAAACGACCCCCCTGGACCCCTTAAAAATATATGGTTAATATTACTAATCTAACCTAACCTCACTAATAACCTCCTAGCGATACCCCCCAAAAAATAATCACTAACCTAACCGAACCTCCCTTAGGTCTTGCTAGGAGGTTATTAGTAAGGATAGGTTAGTAATATTCTTTTGGGGGGACCAGGGGCCTCCAGGGGTCATTTAGGGGGGTTGAAGGGGGCATCTCACCCCCATTTTATTATTTCGTTTAAGAGGTATCTGAAGGGATCTGTGAAGGTCTGGAGGAAAAAACCCACTAGTAAGGGCGGGAAAGGACACTAGAATTTTACCTTCCTATTTTCGACGACAGTTCCAGTGCTTGATCTTCATATTACAGCACCCTATATATTATACATTTAATTGACAGTTACCAGTGTTTCTACATTCAGGGATTAAATACCAGCAATAGCTTGAACAGTTAGGTTATGTTATGTCGGTTAGTTAACCAATGTTCAGGTTAGGTTAGTGAACGAGCGTGGGGTCTGGGGGGGCACAACCCCCACAGTTAGGTCAGGTTACGTTACCAATGTCAAACTGCAGTTTTAGTGTTTTGGGACAAGCATAAAATGCGGTGTCCAATAATGGGTAAATTTTTACGATAGGACCAAACTTCCCTACACAATTGGGAGCATGGGTTTTGTTTACCTTATTGTAATCTAAGAGACATTTTCTCTTTGAGCTTTCCGTCGCAAATCAATAGTTTCGGAGGTATAGAACATTTTAGGTGGGAGGAGGAATACATCTCCTTGTTTACAAAATGCCTCCCTCTTCCTCTTCTTGTGACCTGCATCGCTTTTGTTTCTGAATAAGTTTTCCGTGCGCACCCGTGGGTACCTTACCTTACCTAACCTAACCTAACCTTTAACCTCCTAACTGGGTCCAATAATAAAAAAGTTTAATAAAATACCAAATCCCGATATTAACCTACCCACGGGTGCGCACGGAAAACTTCCTCCGAAACAAAAGTGATGCAGGTCACAAGAAGAGGAAGAGGGAGGCATTTTGTAAACTGGTGAAGGAGCACCTGGAGGAGATGAAACCCGACGACTTGGTGGTGGTGAAAGGCGGTGGAAACGGACTGATGGAAGTGGGAGAGTTGAGAACTTTGGAGGCCATGAAAGAAATCGTGCGACTTGCCAAGACAAGTTGGTGAAAATGTGCTCGTGATGTCGATACCGAGGAGACTAGAAAAAGAAGGAACAAAGTACGACAAGAAAAGGAAGTGGCTGAATGCAGAGTGCATACGTAAGATGGGGGAGTAGAGATGTGTCGGCCTGCAGCTGTGGGAGCAGATGAGCTGGAGAGAAGTGTGGGCGAGGGACGGAGTGCACCTGTCCTACCTGGGGAAGAGATGGACTGGCTGGAACGTCGTGGAGTGGGCGCAGTACAGGGAGAAGAAGAAAGAAGAATCGCTAGAGGACCGAAGAGGACAGATGCTATTTGCCTTCCTGAACACCAAAGGATGGAATGAAGGGAAGTGGAGAATCTTGTTGCATGAGTCGAAATTATATGATGTAGTTGGAGTAGGAGAAACAGGATGGCATGATCAGATAAAATGGCAGGAAGGTGGATGGTTAGGCATAGGAAGAGAAAGGAAAACAGGTGAGAAGAAGGGAGGAGGTGTTGGAGTTCTTGTGAGGGAGAAGGCAGGAAGGAAGATATCAGAGGTGCACCTGCAGAAGGAAACAGTAGATAAGCTAGGATACAACAAGGGAGACATAATCACAGTCAGGATCACAGATGGGAAGGAAGAATGGTGGGTGACTGTGGTGTACATGTGTGTTGAAGGTGTTGTAAACCGGGCAGAAAACAGAAAACTTTATGATGCACTAATGGAAATAAGCAGGAGAGTTGGAAAAAGAAAATGGATACTGATGGGTGATTTCAATGGACACATAGGTCTAAATAGTGCACCAGTAAACATCAATGGACAGATGCTTTTGGATTTTACAGAAAAGGCCAATCTAACAATTAAGAGTTGGGAGTTAGAAGATCCAGTGACGTGGAGAGATAGAGGAGCAGAATCAGCAATATATTTCATAATCGTAAACACAGAAATAGAGATACGTAAGTGCACGATATGGAAGAATGAGGAGATAGATATTTCAGACCACATCATGATAGGAGTGTCGTGTGGAAAAGATAGGTCGAAAGTGCAAGTTGCGAAGACAGAGTGGAGGACTAAATGGAGGATACTAGATGCTGACTGGGAAGAGTACAGCCAAAAACTTGATGAGAAGTTGAGTAGAGAAACTGAGAAGGGTAATAGAACTATGGAAGAGTGGGAGCCGGACGTTAAAACGGTAATGATGCAGGAGGCAAAAAATACCATAGAAGTGAAGAAATACAAGACAGGGGGAGCAATTAGACTAAAAGGATGGTGGGATAAAGAGGTAGAACAAGCAATAAGAAACAGGAAAAATGAAAATAGAAGGCAGAGGAAATTAAGGAAATTGATAGAAAAAGAAGGAGACCAATATAGTCAAGAATGGGAGAAAGCATGGGCTCAATATAAGAATGCGAAAAAAGTAGCACAGATATTAATTAGTAAAAAGATAGCTACATGGGAGGAACAGCAGGCAAAGAAACTAAACAGTTTACCTCGAGGAGAGAGGGAAAAGGAAGGATGGAAAAGATTAAAGAGAAACCTCGGTGGACGAGAGATTAACCCGGAAGTTAAACTGAAAATAGAGGGAAGAGATACTGAGGAGGATGAAATAAAATCAGTAATAGAAGGGTACTGGAGTAAAGTAATTAGAAAGAACATGGAAGTAGAGGGAATGGAAAACATTATGATCTACAGTGACAAGAGAGAAATGGAGGAAACAGTAATTGAGCTTGGAGAGGTAGAAAAGGTACTGAAAGCTTTGAAGAACGGCAAAGCTGCAGGGACAGATGGACTCATAGGGGAGTTTGTTAAATATGGAGGAGAAATGGTAAAACAGGCAATATATAACATTTGTGACACAGTGCTGGAGCAAGGCTGCGTGCCACAGGACTGGAAAAAGAGTAGAGTGACCCTAATACACAAAGGAGGAGGAAAAGATAAGGAGGACATAGCCAATTATAGGCCCATAGCTGTCATGAACATACTAGCCAAGGTTTTTGGAATGATTAAAGAGAAGTTGAAATTGTGGATAGAGGAAAACAAGATGTTAGGAGAGGAGCAAAGTGGGTTCAGGAAAGGCAGAGGTGGAATGGAAAATATATTTACAGTAAAATAAATTATTGAAAGAAACAAGCACCAGAAGAAAGAGCTTTACTTAGTATTTATAGATATCGAAAAGGCGTACGACACAGTAAATAGAGGAAAGCTAATAAGATTACTGAGACACATTGGAGTAGATACAAAGGTGGTGGACGTAATAAACAGCATGTATGAAGGGAACGAAGTAAAATTTACCCTAGGTGACATTACAACTGGCTGGATGGAAAATAATATAGGAGTTAGACAAGGATGTGTCATGTCCCCAACATTATTTAACCTGTATTTAGAGGAACTGATCGTGAGAATCAGGAAGTCAAGTAAAGGAGTAGCAATTGGAGGAGAGAAGTTAGGATATGTCTGGCCTATGCTGATGATGTAGTACTGATGGCAGAAAGTAAGGATGAAATGGAGGAAATTTTACACATAACAAACACATACGGAATGGAATGGGACCTGAAGTTTAGTGAAAGGAAATGTAAAGTCATGGAGTTTAACAGTGAAGGTAGGAGTCAGTGGGTGCTTCAGAATAATGTCCTAGAAGTAGTAGAAAAGTATGTATACCTAGGAATGGAAGTAAACAAGGAAGGGATAGGCAGTGAAAAGCAGAGGAAAGTTAATGAAGGCAAGGCAAGAATTTCAAGTCACTCCGGCCCCCCACCCTGGTCACTCCGGCCGCCAATAAAATATGAAGCTGTTGGTGGAAAGTGACATTGTTTATTCTGCAATGCTGCCACACACCAACACTAGTACTTTAGATTGGCTATAAGGAACATAGTAATAGGCTTTCACTTCATTAATCTATTACGTATCGTAGATAACACGAAAGTCATCAGGACAACGTTTTTTTTTTATGTACAGACGTCTGGTGGCGTTCATACTTACATATTTCTACATCCATAATTTCAGGAAAGTTAGAAGAGGCTATCTGGAGAGTCTGTGTCATTTTGTGTCTTCATCTGTGTCATATTATGGCTATAAATGAACAAATTACCAAGATATCAACCGAGTGGCGACCTACACTAAGATCGCCGCCAGTTAGTGTTTATGTTTAACATTTGAGCTTAGAGACAAACAGGGTCATAAGTTCATCAGAAACATCCCAGGTATCAAATCCTGTGATGGGAGCATACCACTATCTATCCCCGTGTTATTACAGGTTCAATCTACTTGTTGTACGTAAATAAATCCAGGATCAAATCCAGTGGTTATAATATTTTTAACGTACATATATTTTTTTGTATTTATTTGTATGAAATAAAGTAGAAGCATAAATTTCTTTTTAAATATCTAGATTAACTTTAAAAATGTACACACTTCATGGGGTCGAACACGCAGACACGTACACTCAGCTCTGGGTCCTGGTCTGGGAGGCCGCCGTGACTTGGGTTGAACCTCTGAGAGGCCGGAGTGACTAGGGCCGGAGAAACTAGGGGCCGGAGTGACCAGGGCCGGAGTGACTTGTTTCGAAGGCAAGGAGGATGACAGGCATGATTATAAATGGTGGTAACAGTCATTAATAAATATGAGGTAGGCAGGAGTTTATGGAAGGGGGTGGCTGTACCCTATTGTCTGTATGGGTCAGAAGTGACTCAGTACAGGGAAGGAGACATCATGCACTTGGAAAAGGCTCAGAACATAGTAGGCAGATGGGGACTAGGAGCTTGTAAGAGCACTGCTGTAGAGGCCATAAGGGGAGACATGGGATGGAGGACCTTCAGGGAAAGGATAATTAAAGGAAAACTGGTGTTCCCCAATAAAATTGAAACTTAGTGAAGATAGATGGGACAAAGAAAATATCCCAGGAAAATAGATCAAGTTCCACCTGGAAGAAGGAACTAGAGATGGAAAAGGAGAGAAACTGTGGGAGAGGAATGGAACAAGATGGAGATAAGAGATATCAAAAAGAAAATTGAGAAAAATGGGCTAGTTAAATGGCAGGAGGGAATGGCCAGGAAATCAACGTTGCAGTGGTACAGGAGGAAACCGAAACCAGAGGGGGTGACCTGGCATGTAGGAGACTGGGGGAGTAAGTTACTCTACAAAGCAAGAACAGGCACCTTGGAAGTCAACGGAAGGAACAGGGAACTGGAGAACCAGAATTGTAGCTGCAGGGTAGGAGAGAAAGAAACCGTAGAACATGTCATTGTGGAATACAACAAGTATGGGAGTCAGAGGGAAAGGCTTATAGCGTCAATAGTAACAGTCCTAGGCAGAAAGGAGTGGGACAGGAGGCTAGAGCAGAAAGACGGGGCCCTGTGTACGGTGTTAGGGCTGTATGGGGACAGAAAGGAAACTGAAAGTATTGTAAACCTCACCAAAGTGTCCCTAACGCAGTGCTGGGAGATAAGAACACAAAAGAAACAATGAATTAGGATGATAATCAAAGGACTGAAAACTGATCAAAATGTCTTTCCCAGGTGAAATAAACAGGGGAAGAGTTAACAAGTTTTGTTAACGAAGGAGACGAAGTGGAAGAGGACCTATGAAGCGATGGATACAGTTGATTCGGGCCGCCAGTTGAATCAGGCCGCCTATATTAAATGCATACTGGACGAGAGTTTCGCGGTAGTTTTCAGAGACACTGACTATTTTTTCTTGGCCTACAATAGGTGCTTGTTCTAACGGAGATAGTTTTATTTTGCGCAAAAAAAAAAAATGAAAAAAATGAAAAAAATGAAAAAAATGAAAAAAATTAAACTTAACCTAACCTTATAGGTTTTAATGAAACCTAACCTAACCTTATAGGTTTTAATGAAACCTAACCTAACCTTATAAGTTTTAATGAAACCTAACCTAACCTTATAGGTTTTAATGAAACCTAACCTAACCTTAAAGGTTTTAATGAAACCTAACCTAACCTTAACCACAAAGTAGGCTATACCTTTTTTTTTTTTTTATGGGTTTGCGCAAAATAAAACTATCTCCATTAGAACAAGCCCCTATTGTAGGCCCAGGGCCGGATTTAGGAGTGGGCATAGTGGGCAGCTGCCCAGGGGCCCCCACAAAATGGGGCAATCTGCCAAACTGGGGCCTGGGGTCTCCACATATTATAATTTTTGTTCTTATTTATCTATTTACTTAATACTTCCTTGTATATTTATATAATAAATATTTTTTAATCAAGAGGCCTTAATTTATAATCAAATTAATAATTTATCTTATATTCAACTGCCTAAAGCGGTAGTTACTTGATTGCCCATGGCCACATTTCTAGGTTTAGAATGGTCTCCCTCTAACAGATATTAGGGAAAACGGGCACACTCAGCTGATTAAGGGGTTTAATGAGAGACCCGTGGCTGATTGAGGTGAGTTTTTTAGTATTTTTTTCATTTTCGATGTAATATTTCGCTACCAATTAATGATTTCTGGTGTCCATGAATACACAAAGAGTGTGCTAGTAAGGCACAGAATACTGAAATATGTCTACGTGATGAAATGAAGTAATGAAAGTGAACTCATATATCACAGAATGAAGTAAGTGTTTGTTTACATAAAAGTGGCGTCGTATCATCGTATGGATGATCACTACAGTGGGATTTTAACACATTAACTGCGTATTGGGCCACCGGTGTACCGAGCAGATCTTTCCTTCTTTGCGAATTGGTACATCCGTGGCCCGAATAACCTTTTAAAAACTTTTGCAAACATGAGTACATAGCCAATTTTTATGTACATTTGTATTTATTATGGCTATAAATGTCTTGCAACGATATCAGGTAATAAAAAATACTCATAATTGTGTAAATTAGTTAATTATGATTAGCCCAAAAATCCTTTTTCCTTGTTCATCAAATTTTCTTTTTAATTATGTTTTCATATGATAATGTGATCCTATAAGCATTATAATCAATATGAAAATAAAGCAGTTATCAAATAAAACATGCGAATGCATTCCTTGCATATAAAGAAAAAATTAAACATTGAAATTAGATGCATTGATAATCTTGATAATATTATGTATAACAAAACATGCTTCCAAAATGCATATAAAACTTTGTAACACAAAGCTTGTAAGGTGTATTCATCTTACAAGCAAATTACAATCATTACATAATGCAGCAGTAATTAACTGTAGAAGAAAATACCATAAAACTCACGAAATTAGTTCCGTAAACAAAAATAAAAAAAAAGCTAAATTGAATTATCCAAATGTTTAATAGTTTCCCAATTTCCCATGCATTTTCCTTAGTATGAGGCATATTTTTCATTGAAACATGGCAGAGATGTGGCTGACCATCACATGCACTGCAGAAGAACTCTTCTAGCTTTGTTTGAGGCCACCATGTATCCTTCTCCTAGTGATATCTTTTTGTAACATCCTCTGCATCTTTTCCTTGTGCTTCCTTGTGTATCCACAGGTGTGGATGATCCATACATACATAGATAGATCAAAAAGTAAAAGAAAAACAGAATAAAAAGAGAAAGGTGCTGAGTCTCCACCACAGTGATGCAACATTTTTGGAAGCTAATTCAGCAATCCAAAAAGACGCAAAAAATGTCAGTCGCAAATGCACAGCAGGTATGTTTGAGCGAAGGAATCGAAATGGGGAAGTTACAAAGCGTTCTTGGCTATGTCTATCTCCAGAAAATGGGCGGGTCTACTGCTTCTATTGCAAGCTAATGGGTGCTTCGAGATCTCAGTTCACATCTGATGGGTTCTGTGACTGGAAACATGCCAATAGGGTTGCTGTCCATGAACAATCAAAGGATCACATTCAAGCAGTTTTGTCAGTAACAAGTCGTGCAATGAGAGTTGGAGGTGTAGACTCAAAGCTAACAACACAAGTGGATCAAGTGGATCAGTATTGGTGTAGTCTTTTGAAACGACTGATTAGTGTGTTGAAATTTTTATGTGAAAGAGGCCTAGCTCTTCGAGGAGATGATGAAATAATTGGATCTCCTCATAATGGAAATTATTTAGGATTGTTAGAGCTTTTGGCAGAGTATGATGATTTCCTCAGGCAACACATACATAATCATGCCAGTCGAGGCAGTGGCCATACAAACTATTTATCTTCAACCATCTGTGAAGAAATCATCAGACTAATAGGCAATGAAGTACTCAAGGAAATAATTGCACGTATAAAGCTGTCAAAATATTACTCAATTTCTCTCGATTCAACACCTGATGAAGGTCATGTTGATCAACTAACACTGATCTTCAGATACATGGAGCCATGATACACCTGTAGAGATTTTTTTTTTTTTTTTTACCAAATCAAGGACACAAGGCTCAAGAAATGTTTGAAGGTTTGATGAAATTTCTAACAGACTATGATATTGACATTCAAAACTGTCGTGGGCAATCATATGATAATGCAACATCTATGAGTGGGAGATACAATGGTCTGCAAGCCAAAGTTGCAGCTAAAAATCATCATGCAGTTTGGATACCTTGTGCAGGTCACTCATTAAACCTGATTGGAAAAGCTGCAGCTGAATGTTGTCAAGCAGCTATCTTATTTTTTTATTTTCTTGAGGCCATTTATGTGTTCTTCACAGCTTCTACACGTCGTTATGCAATTCTTAGCGATTTACTGAAAAATGTAGAATCTGGCCGTGTCTGTACCAAAGAGGATTTCTACAACAAGATGGTCCTGTCGAGCTGTTGCAGTGAAAGCAATTGTCCAAGGATAAGTCCCAATCCGTGAAGCACTTGCTAAAATGACTAGTGATGAGAAGGAGATGAGAAAAACTCATTATGAAGCCAGCGGTCTCCTTGAAAAGATGGGCAAGCTAGAGACAGCCATTTATGCTGTTTTTTGGCATGACATTCTTGGTAGAGTTGATGCCACAAGCCACGCATTGCAAGATCTAAAACTTGAGTTGAACACAGCAGTCGCAATGTTGAAGTCCTTGGAATGTTTTGTACGTGAAAAACGAGATCGCTTCCATGTTTATGAGAAGGGGAAATAATTGTCAGGAACCGAGGAATATTTACAGACACGTAAGCGCCAACGTAATGCCCTACTCAATCCATTGGATTATGGATGATCTGAAGAAGCATCACTCACAGTCAGAAGCATTTCGCATACAGAATTTCCTTCCAGCAATTGATCAGTTCCTGAGTTCATTGGATCAACGGTTGAAGGCCTATGAAGAAATCTGTTCACTTTTTGGATTCTTGGATAAACTGCAATCATTGAATTGTGATGCAGCGATGATTGAAGCAGCTGCAGCGAAATTGGTTGCTGAGTACAAGAATGATCTGGATCAAACACTTGGAGTTGAACTAGTGCAGTTTGCAGCCTTCTTTACTCAATTTCTCAAAGACGAAGATGTAGAGAAAGGGAGGGTACATTTCCTTTACAAGTTGTTGATATACAAGAATGTTGTAGATACATTTCCAAATATTGAAATAATGTTGCAGATGTACTTGGTGCTCATGGTTACAAATTGTTCTGGAGAACGTTCTTTCAGTAAAATTAAATTTATCAAAAACAGACTTCGTACTACAATGTGTCATGACAGGCTTAGCCACCTAGCTTTGATGAGCATTGAATATGACATCCTCAGAGAAGCTGACTTCCATGATTTGATCAAAAACTTTGCAAGGGATAGATCTCGTAAAGTGCCACTGCCAGTTCTGTAATTAAAGGTAGCTACTGGTATTGTAAAATCTATTTGTTTATTTGCAGATATATGGAAAATGTAGATATGCATCATAGATATTCAGACTAGTGTTGTAAATAGTAGCTATTGCTTACTTGGCTTATAAATGACTGATAATTATAATCAATCCCTTCTCTATTGTATACATTGCTAAAGTTAATATACTTTCTCAATTTAGCTATGCTGATTGTTTCAAAATGCTCCTAAAAAGGCTAAAATTTCAAAAAAAATCCCCAAACCCCCCAGCATCTCATAATTTGTAAAATTTTGTAATGAAAGGGGGCCCCCACACAGAGGCTGCCCAGGGGCCTCCACAGGTCTAAATCCGGCCCTGTGTAGGCCAAGAAAAAATAGTCGGTGTCTCTGAAAACGACCGCGAAACTGCCCTGTCTGCTGGGTATGCATGCTACTATAGGCGGCCTGTTTCAACTGGCGGCCCGAATCAACGGTACCCTGAAGCGATAGTACTAAGCGACAACGGTCACAAGAAGAAGAAGAAACAAATGGAGACTTATTCCTCCTCCCACCTAAAATGTTCTATATCTCCGAAACTATTGATTTGCGACGGAAAGCTAGAGAAAATGTCTCTTAGAATACAATAAGGTCAACAAAAACCATGCTCCCAATTGTGTAGGGAAGTTTGGTCCTATCGTAAAATAATACCCAATAATGAAATAGCCATTATTCTTCCTTTTCATCTATTAAAAGTGAAACTGTCGCCGAAATTTCCACGTCGGCGAGAGTTCTCGGTTGGCGTTTCGGCGAAAATTCCTATCGGCGATAGTTCCATAAACCTGGAATATTACCCAACAATCTTGCTTGTCAACTCACCTAACTTTAGACACCCAAAGCCTTGTAAAAAACTAATCAACCACGGACTTGAAAGTAAACATGGCTGTAAACTTGGAAAAGACTGTCAAGACTATCATCAGTTTCTCTGTCGAAACTCCATGCAAAGAGGGGAATGTTTCATAGAGAAATGCAAGTATACCCACATTCGAGGAACCAGAAGACATCGGGGACATTATGATACTCACAACCAAAACAGCCAGTATAGTACACCACAGCAGCAACAAGTACCTGCCCAGCACCACCACCACCACGACTCAGGAACCCCATCAACTGCTACAATAAACCAAGGTGATTTTTTAGGGGCAATAAACCAAATGAAGGCAGCAATCAGCGACATAGCAAAAGTGGTAGAAGCACAAGGGTTGATGATGCAGAAACAAACAATAGGGAAGCACATGAACCAACTACCACAAGTGAACCAAATCCCCATGGCTGCACCAGTGTACCCGTGGCTGAATGCAGTAATAGGCCACTCGGCCTAGAATGCTTCCTGATGTGCAACATTCAAGGCCTGTATCCAAAATCCAACAGAAACAAAGTAACATTTTTATGTGATCTGGCAAAACTTGAAAATTATGCTTTTATGGCAATAACAGAATCTCACCTGTCAGAAGCTAATAATGCAGAAATACAACTCCATAATTACACAGTGTACAGAACGGACAGGAAAGACAGGTCACATGGAGGTGTTGTAACATATGTCAGGAATGACCTTGCATCAAGCACTAATGTCATGCTTTCACACTCAAACGGGGAAGTTGAAGTTCTAATATTACATGTTAAAAAACTATCGTCAATCATTGTAAATATTTACAGACCCCCTCTATGTACCACACATAACTTCATGGAGGCATTAACCATGATAAAGCAAGCCATTGAACACTTGCCCTCACCACCTCCTGATGTAATAATTGCTGGTGACTTCAATTTTCCATTTGTGAGATGGCCAGAAGGACAGATGGACGGAGGGAGCCGCGAGGACAGATACCAAGCCACGGGATTACAAGGCCTCATGGCGCAACTGTTCCTAAGCCAAGAAATTAATGACCCAACAAGGGGAGATAACATCCTGGACCTCCTCCTCACCAATAATCATGAAATTATTCATGGGTACAGAATTGAAACCTCAACCCTCTCGGATCACAACCTAATTACAGTGTTAATGACAAAGCCAAGGAGGACATGGGTCAGGAACAAAAATGAGCCACAACAATCAACACAGACTTTTAGAACACTAAACTTCAACAGTGAAAAAGCAGACTGGGAAAATCTAAATTCAGAACTAATGTCTGTGAAATGGGATCAACTGCTAAATGATCTTAACCCAGACACTATGCTTAGTACCATAGACAACAAAATACTTGAAATCTGCTGTAACTACATTCCCCATAAGCAGATAGGCAAACGTAGGATGTACACCATTCCAAGAGACCGGAAAATACTGATGAGAAAAAGGGCATCCCTGAACAAGGCATTGCTTAAAGTCAGTAACCACCAGAAGAAACTGACAGTTAAATCTAGCATTGCTGATATTGAAGTGAAATTATGTCAATCTCACAAGCAACAAAGACTACGAGAAGAAAACAAAGCCATTGAAACCATCAGAAGCAATCCAAAACACTTCTTCAACTATGCCAAGAGATTCTCTAAACTAAATGCACCAATTGGACCTCTGGTAACATCTGAGGGGCAAATGGAGGAGGATGCCAAAAACATCAGTGAAATTTTAGCTGAGCAATATCGCACTGTGTTCAGCATCCCTGACCAAACTAAAGTTATACCCGACCCAACAGTCTTCTTCAGCTCAGCCCAGAACACTCAAGACACCGTTACGCTAGAAGACATAATGTTTACAGAAGAGGACATAATAAAGGCCATTATAGAAATTAAGCCAAATTCAGCGGCAGGTCCTGATGGCATACCAGCAAAATTGCTACTGAACTGCAAAGAATCCTTAGCTCGCCCCCTACACCTGGTGTGGCGTGAGTCCCTTAACACAGGTGTAGTACCCTCACAGACCAAGACGGCCGTCATAACACCCATCCACAAAGGAGGAAGTAGAGGCTGTGCCGCAAACTACCGACCAGTGGCTCTCACTTCTCATGTAATCAAGCTGTTTGAGAAGATCATGCGTAACCACGTCTACGCATTCTTGGAAGAGAATAACCTCCTCAACTCTAGTCAGCATGGCTTTCGGAAAGGTAGATCCTGTTTGTCTCAGCTTCTTGCTTATCATGACAGGCTCCTCAACCAACTGGCTTCTGGCAAAATTGTGGATACTGTCTTTCTAGACTTTGAAAAAGCCTTTGACAAGGTTGATCATGGCACTCTCCTGCACAAGCTGCGTAAACTGGGCATAACGGGCAAAATTGGTGTGTGGCTCCACAGCTTCCTAACATCCAGAACGCAAGTAGTAACAGCGAATGGGGCCATGTCTGCAGACCACCAAGTTGTAAGTGGTGTCCCCCAAGGCTCAGTCCTTGGGCCTCTACTGTTCATCATTCTCATTGGGGATATTGACGAGGGAGTGTCAAAATCAAAAGTAACATCCTTTGCAGATGATACAAATATCAGTAGAAGCAGAGAAGTACAAGAAAATGTTAACCAACTACAGCAGGATCTTAACAAAATCTATGATTGGGCAAACAGTAATAACATGAAGCTCAACGATAATAAATTTCAGTCACTCAGAGTTGGGGCAAAACAAAATGACCAAAACCCCACACCTCTCCTGACAGGTGAAGGCCGAGAAATTACATCAAGCACCAATGTGAAGTGCCTGGGGGTCCACCTCAGCGACGATGCCACATTTAGGCACCATATAGAAAAAACGGTGAAAAAGGCCAGAAAAATAGCAGGTTGGATCCTACGAACATTCTATTCCCGAGAAGAGGGCTGCATGTTAACTCTGTGGAAGGCACTGGTACAACCAGTGCTGGATTACTGTAGCCAGTTGTGGTCCCCTCACAGAGTAGCAGAAATACAAGCCCTCGAATCAGTTCAAAGGTCTTATACTAGACAAGTGGAGGGAATGAAAAACCTCAATTATTGGGAGACTACAAAAGTTGGGCCTTTACTCACAACAGAGGCGGAGGGAGAGATACCAGATATTATATACCTGGAAGATCCTGGAGAACCTTGTGCCCAACCCTACTGCCATCAGTGATCTGTCAGCCCAGCACATCAACCCAAGAACTGGTCGCAAGGCAAGGAGGAGAACACTACCATCAGACGCACCAGCCAGGATCAAGACCCTCCTATCAACCAGTCTGCCTCATATTGGGCCAAAACTATTTAACAACCTGCCAGGAAAATTAAGGAACCTCACGGAATGCTCGGTGGAAAAATTCAAACATCATTTGGACAACCACCTACAAACAATCCCGGATGAACCTCCCGTGCCTGGATATACGTCTATGAGCAGGGCAGACACGAACTCAATATCGGACCAGGTGAACCTGCAACACAGGGATGCTGGGTTCGGATGCAGCGTGGAGCACCACGACTGTGAGGGAGTACCCTCTAGACGGAAACAAGTAAACAAGTAAGTAAGTAAGTAAACCACAAAAACACAAACACAACCATTCATACCCCTTCAAACACCTCTTTTTCCCTCCACACACACATTAGTCAGCCTGCAATGTGTGCATAACTCACCAATTTCTTTGTGTTTTTCCCCTTATTACAAACACTGTTTAGGTTATTATGAGGTAACGGGATGTTACTTTTGGATAAAATTTTAGCCAACCTTTCTTTACTTGTGCGAATGATTATGCTTTTTTCGGGTTCAATAAGCGTTGCAATGCTTCTAGTGAGGTTACTGAAGGGCTCACCTGTGGCTGTGGACCCTCCTCCCTGCGTGTACCTGTGTAATCAAGGCAGACTACCGAGGTGACCTGTCTTGCCGAGGTCCCTCTTCTTGTTTACGTAAATCCTGCTACGATGTCCACCCTTTTCATGACTAAGACACACTCAGGTCACGCTGAAGCTCTTATTAGAGGCATGGCAGTGTAAATATGATTCCTTTGGTTACCTTTGAACACTGCAGTGGTCAGAGTGTGGGTGTGTGTTCCTTGAACTTCCTTCCCGCCTGTTTAAATGTTTGGAAGGTAAGCACAAGCAGCAAGGCTGCACGGCGCATGCGCGCCAAGGAGGCTGTGTATATGAAAACAAAAGTTATGTGTTTAGATAATTAAATATGAGTATAAGCAGAAAAGTGGATACCTGAAATCTAAAAAAGAATAATAAAAATTCAAAAGGTGAACAAAAAGTTTTTTTTTTTTTTTAGCTACCTACGTAGATAACAGTAAAGTCGCCAGAACAACTTTTTTTTCTGTTTACAGACGTGTGGTGGCGTTAATACTTACATTCTACATCCATGATTTCAGGAAAGTTAGAAGGGGCTATCTGGATAGTCTGTGTCATTTTGTGTCTTCATCTGTGTCATATTATGGCTATAAATGAACAAATTACAAAAATATCTACAAAGTGGCTACCAACAGTAGAGTCGCCATCTAGTGTTTATTTACTGAGTGTCGTACCGCTGTCGTCGTCGCCCGAAAAAAAAACGCGTAGTGAAATTTGAAACCGTATATACTTGCAGCTACAAAGCATAAAACAACGCTGAAACAGGGTAGATTATACAGTCATGATATAAATTACTGTGTATTATCTTCAGTGGCACATAAAAATCAGTAGTAATGCTATAATTCGTAATATGTGGCGCCTGGCGACATATCACTGCAGGTGACGACTTCACTGTTATCTACGGTAGGTAGGTAGTACACAAGCTCGGACCCGTTTACTCACACCAAAGACATTCAACAACAAGATACCTCACTCCGGGGTGCCCTGTGGTGCGCGTGAAATCGACCTCCGCCGTGCGGCAGGAGTTAACCAGTCTGCTGGCCCATCACTTGCTGCAATAGTATATATCAATATAATAGTCAATATCTATAGACTATGGTTA